>WNWK01016448.1:0-44920 GCA_009830355.1 Cherax destructor
ATGGTCTGAAAGAGGTATTGGAGAAGTGGTCGCGGGAAAACTTTGTCCATTGAGTAGTGTGAAACAAAGAGCTTAACCCTTTACCTGGGAGGACCGTGTACAGACGGTCCCAAAACACGTGTTTTTGTGTGTGCTCCTCCCCCAGCGCATCTAGGTTCCCGTTCTCTATATCTGACCAACCAAGCCTTCTGCGAGTCCCCCAGCTAAGGGAGACCGGCATCTGCTCCTTCCCTGGTTGAAGACCAAATGTAAACATTTCCCGCTTGCGTCACCCAGAGCCGGATTTTGCTCTTCTTCCACTCATATACACTGTGATTATACCTCTAAATGTCAGAAAATACTAATTTTTGTGTCCAGTGTGTAAATGAATAGTTTAGGCATATTTTGAGATATATATCAGGAGTTAGATATCATAATAGGTGTACCATCAATTAAAAAAAAAGTGCAACAAAGGAGGACCGTGTACAGACGGTCCCGACCGTCAGGGCCACATTTCAAATTTCAGTAAATAAATATTTATATAAAAATTTCTAGTGCATATATGAATTCTGTAGTGGTCTGGGTGTGTACACAACATTCTTATTGTCATTCCAGATCAATGAGAAATTGTTCTATGGTGAATCCTCCCAACAGAAGTTCAAATATCTCTGCATTTTGGTGGAAAATAACTCAGATCCAGAACCAGATAACCTATTGCCATCTCCAGTGTAGTACCAACGTGCAGAAAGGCCTGATGACAGTGTCAGGTTTGACCAAAACGATAGGTTTGATAAAATGCTAGGTCACTGGCCAGTGCAAAGCAGAATATTTACATGCAATTATTGCAGCAAAACGAAAAATCATGTCTTATCCTCATTTTCGTTTGCCGTATGCAAGGTAAATCTATGCATCAAGAAGGAAAGAAATTGCTTCATAGCCTTTCATTGTAGCAATTAGTGATCTAGAATGATTGTTTTTTCTCAGGAAATTCAGGAATATGGGACTTGAAAGTTTTATCCCTTTGCAATGTGTCCATGTTGCTCTTTGGTTCACTTTTATATTTTTTATACTTTCAAAATGTTTGGAAACAAGTTCCATTTGTGTTTTTGATATTGTCTATTATTATAATAAAATAGAAAAATACTTATTTGGTGTTTTATTAACAATTGCAAATTTGCAACATTCAGAATTTGACACCTTTTAACGGTCGGGACTATCTCACTGGCACCTATCCGAACACACTATTCCTAGCCCCGACCAACCCAATAGAAGTTTCACTTATAATCAACACATTAAAAAACAAAGCAGGTGACCTAAATAACTTACCACCTTTTATATACAAAAAAGCCTTTCAAGTTCTCTCACCAATTATTGCAACACTCTTTAACAAATCCATCGAATCCTCTACCTTCCATCAATACTCAAAATAGCGAGGGTCACCCCCATACATAAAGGAGATCAAACAGACCTGAATAACTACAGGCCGATATCTAACTTACCCCTTGTCTCCAAAATCTTTGAAAAATTAATTCAGACAAATATATTCCTACCTCACCTCCAACAACGTACTCAACCACTGTCAATTTGGATTCAGGCCTAATAAAAATACAAATGATGCCATTATACACGTTAGAAATAATTTACACCGCCCTTGAGGAAAAAAGAAATCCCAGTGGGAATCTTCATTGATTTACGTAAAGCTTTTGATACAGTTGACCATGATCTGTTACACCTAAAATTATCACACTATGGTATAAGAGGGTGTTACAAAATGACACGATATCTATTAGTAATAGACATCTCCAGTGAACACAAGAAAGGATAGCCCTTCTAGCATCCAGCCTGTTACTGGGCTTTTGCAACAAAGTCAGTATCCTGGTCCAGTTATCCAGCATATTCAATAAGCTTCAAGAAGATTTCAACTAGTAGGGTACTAACTAAAGTATATAATTTAATATGTTTATTAAACAAGTTAGTGTTAGGGTTTCAAATAAATATATGTACAAATGATAAGGATGTTCATTAAGTTATGAATTAGGAGGTTAATTAGAGGGTAGCTCCTACACTGCTCTCATATACAATAAGTCTGTGCTGAGGGCACATATATATAAATGACTCAGAAGTACCATCAGGTACAATGTCAGTAATTACAATAATATATACAAATAAGAATAAATGTGTGTATGAGTGTGCTCCCGTAACTCTAAGACTCGACTCAACCAGTGTATGACTGAATTCTCTAAAGCTATCTGCTCTAACAAACTGACAATCAGAACAGCTTGATTGTCCAGTAAAATGACCAATTCGCAGAACAGCAATATAACAGGCAACAGCAACACAGCGTCAGGAACAAAGAGATAGAAAATCGACCCTAACTGGGGACCATCAGTAGATCCTCCAAAACAGTCACAAAACTCCTTTCTACGAAACTAGGTTCAGCATAAACAATCCCAAACTGTGGCGGTGCACAGATGCCTTATCGAATTAGGTCCAGAGCTATAGCTTGAGACCTGAGTTTTATCAGAGTGTCAATGTGACACACAACCCAGAAAACGTCGAAAAATCACTGTCTAGTCTATTCTCTGTGAACAGAGTTACACAGAGTTCTGAGAAGTATGATTCGCCTCACCACCGAATGCATACTTTACCCAACAGAGTCTAATGTCGAGAAAACAAGTAGAAATAGGAGTGAGGTGTTGACTCGACGAAGGTCAGCAGGCCAGAGAGCGAGAGGGAAGAGCAGCAACCACCCAGCTCAGGTGTGGTCAGCGACTGACTCCTCCCAGCAACTAGACGCCGGCAGTATAACAGTTTGCCAACTCCAAGGCAGTTACAACACTCGAGCACAATATAAAATATCACATCCTACCTAATAAATATAGCAAAGTCAAATAGGTCAAATAATAGTCTAATAATAATATAAAGCCAGATATTAACGATTTAGCTATTATCGAGAATATCAGCAATATAAGATTATAGAAAAAGGAAAATATACATATAAATTGAGGCCCAATTCTGGGGGCGCAATAGAGGGCTCTCCCTCAACTACCTAAAATCATACCTTAGCAACAGAAATAAATATGTGTCCCCAATGGAGCTAGCTCTACCGCTCAAACTATTACAGTCGGTGTCCCACAGGGAAGTGTTCTTGGCCCACTTCTCTTTCTCATTTACATTAACGACCTACCAAATGCATCTCAACTACTCAAACCCATACTATTTGCAGATGACACTACATATGTTATCTCGCACCCAAGCCCAGACATACTAGCCAACACTGTAAATACTGAATTGCAGAAAATATCTACCTGGATGATGACCAACAAACTTACTCTCAATATTGATAAAACCTATTTTATCCAGTTTGGGAACAGAGCTACAAACGCACCACTTAACATAATGATAAACGGTCCCCTATCACAAAACTCACAGAGGGAAAATTTTAGGAATCCATCTTGACAGTGGCCTCAAATTTCAGACACATATACAACAAATTTCCAAGAAAGTCTCAAAGACCGTGGGAATACTATCCAAGATACGGTACTATGTTCCACAACCAGCTCTCTTACCCTATATCACTCACTCATTTACCCCTACCTCACCTATGGAATCTGCACATGGGGCTCTACATCAATAACTCATCTCAGACCACTAATAATACAACAAAGGCAGCAGTTAGAATGATAACACATTCACACTCCAGACAACATACTCCACCAATATTCAAAAACCTCAAACTTACTCACCATACAAGACATTCATACTTTTTACTGTGCCTATTACATACATAGAACACTATGCAAATATTAACCCACCACTCAAACTTCTTACCAATTTTAACAGGACACATGACCATAACACTAGACACAGATCACTCCTCGATGTTCCCCGTGTCCATCTAACACTATGTAAAAACTCAATGCATATAAAAGGCATGAAAATTTGGAATTCATTACCTGTCATTGCCAAAGAAACCCTGCCTGTACCCCAATTCAAAACGATGCTAAAAACCACCTTCTCACCCAAACCTAAATGCTCAATATCAAACATTCCCAACAAAGTAGAATAACCCTAATAAAACTGATTAATCATAAATGTAAAAACCTGTTATGAATAATACATACAGTTGTACTAAGTGGTCCTAAACTACCCTTTGTAAGTTTTTTAAATGCTTTTGTAGTAATTTGGGTCAAAGACTTCATTTCACATTTCTTATGAATAATGTTTGGTAACGAACAGCATTCTGGAATGAAAATATCGTAAGTGAGTACCTTATTAAGCTATGTTCTAAAAATTTCTTTAATGACACTACTGTAACTGCAATGAATTATTTTTTAAATTGTTATCTCACTCAATTAGTTGCATTGCTACAATTAATTGATATGTTCAACTTATATTCAAACTTTATAACTTAGATACACAATTATACTTATTTTATAAATTATCAACCATAATTTTTTACCATGTAGTCTACAATTAAATAGTCCTAAGAATGCCCACAATGCACAGCATATTAGGGGCTTTTGGTATGTACATCTCATTAATACCTATTGTCATGTATCATTGTACCATGTCTAAATAAAGTATTATTATTATATGTACACCACTATCATATTTTTCAATTATTTTTTCTTTAATTCTACGTGTTCCTCACTTTCTTTACCAAAGGACTGGCACTAGCTTTCTTTGGGCCCATGGTAGCTTATTTAGTAGTCACACACAATAATCAAGGGCCAAAAACAATGAATCGTTAATAAATGTTTTGTATGAACTCTTGGGATGATGTTCACTCAAGCATAAACAATGCTACACTGCGTGACAATGTGCGTGGGTGGCGGGCTAGCGGGCTTTGTATGTGCGGGGCACTGGTGGACAGGTTCCGTACAAGAACGAAAACGGAGGTAATCACTGAAAACGGAGATAAAATTTCCCCGAAAAAACTTAAATCACCGAAAACGGAGATACACGAAAACGGAGGGTTGACTGTATACCCATTTTTCATTTATTCAGATTTCCATTCACTATAAGCTAAGTTTAGGCCTACATCTATTGCTCACTCGATACATAATAGTGTAAACATGTTATCAGGCTTTTATATGCATTTGAAAGCAAACAAGGGCTATGTTTCACTTTACAGCAGCAGCTCAAAAGCTAACCTGCTGTACATGACTGGTGGCAAACTTGCTTTCATTTCACACCAAAGATTTTTTTGCTGTGACTGATACATTGGTTCCTATGGTGGCTCATTGCATAATTATACGTACAGTGGACCCTTGGTTTTGTACAGCTCCAAACTCGAACAATTATGTAAGTGTATTATTGTAAGTGCTTTTGTAAGTGTATTTTTGGGGGTCTGAAACGACTAATCTAATTTACATTATTCCTTATGGGAACAAATTCGTTCGGTAACGGCACTCGAACAGCATTCTGGAAAGAATTATCAACGAAAACCGAGAGTCCACTGTACTTCAATAGGTATAATCAACACATCTTAACTTCTATAAAATATTTATTCAGTGAAGAAACTACCATTCTGCACTACACAAGAAAAAATCATAATGGCTCATTAGTACAGTAAAGCAAAATTTATAAATACATGTGTATTCCAAAAAATGTTTTCTTTTTTAATTAATACTTAAAGTTTAGAGAAGTTTGTTTATTTATATGACTCATATATACCAGTAGATCAATTATGAAAGCTAGCAAATGTAAAATATCTTATATGACTTGTATTAATTAAATATTCCATAGAGAGAAGAATACTAGTCACAATACCATGACTGGGATGATTCACAAATATCTTACACACTTAGGAAACTTCAAAAGACATTTCAGTCTATTCTGGACTATTATTAAGCAACAAATTAACTCAAGTTATTACTTAACAGTTCTGGATGGATTGAAACATCAACTAACATTATGTCTACTAAGATATTGTTATTTGTAAGTTCCACCAGAATATATTGAATATACACCGCATTACATGTGAAGAATGTCACTATACAATGCATAGCTAAAAATATGAAAAATACCAGTGAGAAATAAGTGTATCAACACACAAAAGTACCTAAGTGTCTCAGTTGAGTTAATTGTTCATTGTGGTATTTCTTCGTACATTCCATATAGCACTTAAAAACTGACCATATCCAAGTGAGAATGCTGATACTAAAGGTTCACCGGTAACAATATTTTGGATGCACGTTTCACAGGTTATCTGTACTATGATCTAACATCTCAAGTCAAAGATAAAGAATATAGAAGAAAATGTTTTCATGCCCCTACCATATTATGGAGACTAGTAATTATTTCTATGTTTATCACAGAGGTAAAAGGAGACAATACCGTGATTGGAACAATACACAAATAACCCGCACATTGGAGGAGCTGACGACAACGTTTTGGTCCGACTTGGTCCAAGTCGGACCAAAACGTCGTTGTAAGCTCCTCTCTCTCCTGTGTCCGGGTTATTTGTGTGTCAGAGTTTTGAATGAAAGCAAAATTAAATCTGAACATGTCACAAGAAGAAAACAATACCATGGATGGAAGAATTTGCAACCCATAATTTGGAAAAAAGTCTAAATCATGTTTCAGTCTTAGACCATGTAGTCATGAAAGAAAAGGGATGAAAGCCAAAAGTCGGGTCAGATAGAGCAAGGTTATGACACAGCCAAGTTCAGGTCAGGCAAGAGGGACAAAATCAGGTCACACAAAGAAAAATTCTAAGAAGGGCAATCACCAACAGAAACAAAGTCAAAGCTAAGATCCATTTTAGGAATACTATGTGCATGGATGGATTCAAGAAGCTAGTACTCTGCCTTGGCAGAGTACTAGCTTGTAGGATGGTGTCTCCCATGACTGTAAACAGCACTGTCTAGTTCCATCTCTAATTTCTGGATTAGTTGTGAATTATGCCAAAGATTACACAACAAAAGTGGAAAATAGTTTTCTTATTTACATGAGAAAAACTTTAAAATTACTAAATCAGGATATAAAATATGTATGTAGCAAAACTGGAATACTTCAAACTAGCATCCTGCAGGGCAATACTAGCTTACATACAAAAAATCATAAATACGAAGCAGTCCTAGGATTACCTACAGAAATCAGTAGTAGACAAGGTGTAACAAAGGACTTGCTCATAACACTGAAGTTGCTTATCATAGCATACTGAGGCAACAGAGGAACAGACTACAGCAGAATACAGGATATAGCAGAATCCTGAAAAGGTCATAAATGGAAGGCCTTTATGCAAACTCAGATTTACAGACATTTTAAATTCAAGGAGAAAAAGCAAAGACAGACATTGTAAGCAGGAGTATGCCAGACTCTCAGACTACCAACTGTGCCCTATCTATGGCAACAATCATCACAAAATTGGTAGAGATTGGTATTCGCTCTGTTTGGTTCAGTCCCTGCATTATTCAGTCATGTAAAAAAGTCCAGATTTTGTAAAAAATTTAATACACTAGGAGAGTACCCAGGGGAAAAAAAAATAAATACATGCTAGATACACACAGACATTACAATTCAAATGACCTCCAAACTGCAACCTCCTCGCCCCTGCTTTAGTGTTAGCACTCTTCTTCCCACAACCAGGACTAAAGATCTTCCTTTTACAACTTTCCCAGGCTGTGTTCCTCCCGGCCCTACAACAACCTATGTTCAATAAGCTATGCTCACTGACTCCAATGTTATGAGAAAAACCTTTCGTGCATTTCTTTCTACTACGTGATTTTTAGATTTGTCCCTAGAACCCTGTTTCATATTTGATATATATATTGTTTGTATTATAGTAGTTAGTACACATTTGCTTGTCTCCATGGGGAAGTGGAACAGAATTGTTCCTCCGTAAGCTATGCGTGTCGTAAGAGGCAACTAAAATGCCAGGAGCAAGGGGCTAGTAACCCCTTCTCCTGTATATATGTATTACTTAATGACCTGAAGTCAATTGCTCTCGGTGAATAGCATTTGGTGCACCACTTTCTATTCTCTCAGTGCAAGTGATTAAGTTCCTAGTGCAGTACCTCCGGATTTATTCCAGGTGGGAGTTGGTAACGCAGGTGGTGACTGAACTGGTGAGCAGTCAGCCTGGGGCTAAAGCTGCACAACTTTCCACATGCAGAGCCTTATATAAGAATTTTGTGAATTGGTTTTAAAAGAGGGAGAGAATTTTTCCCTCTAGTTCTGTACGTGGACCTATTACCTGTCTTGTGGAGTTTGCTCTTTCTTTGTGATGGCTGGTGTTGGTAACGGAGCTCTGTTTCGATGTCCTGAGTGTGGAGTGGTGTGTAGATCTAAGGCAGGACTGTCTATACACCAGAGAAGTAAACATCCCGACCAGTATCATAGAGATGTGGATGGGGCTGTGATAAATGTGAAGGCCAGATGGTCAAAGGAAGAGGATTATATGTTGGCTGTGGAAGAGGTTGATCCTGAGAGAGGCAAGAAATGAAGGCCAAGAAGCCCCAGTGGGAATAAACACAATGTTATCACAAGTTCATTCCCGAAGAACGGTGAAAGCAATAAAAGGCCATAGAAAGGCCGCTTCATATAGAGGATTGGTGAATAGATTAATGTCTGAAGTTGTTGTTGATGGTGATGGATTTCAAGATGTTGCTCACCCAGAGGTGGTGAATGACGAAATTGGGGGAAGGGAAGGGTTTGTTGAAATTGAAGGAAGGGGAGGGTTTTTCGGAATTACCCACAATTTAGATGTACCAACGAGACATACACTTACACGACACGTACTGGATACATTAAATACATGCACTTACACGAACACATCACAAAGACTACAAACCATGTTACACAATGTGTGGAGAAAATGAGGGAGGGTTTTGGGGATGTTGACTTTACTAATGAATGTACTGTCTCCGTGAGGAGTCTAGTGGATGAAATGGCACAGACCATGATCACCTATGTTGCTAAAATTGAGAGGAGAGAAGATCAAGCAAGGGATGTACCCCATTATAATAACAATAAGGGTGGAAGAAGGGCACGAAGAAGGCAAGTTTATAGAGATCTGCAGAAGATATATAATAAGGAAAGATCTAAATGTGCAAAAATTGTACTGGAAGGTAGATGGAGACACCTGGGTGCCCCAGAACAGCAAGGGGTTCCCTGAGAACAGTTAAAGGATTTTTGGTTGAGTTTGTTTGCTCGCCAATCGGAAAAAGATGCGAGGCCAAGACGGATGTTGGTAGAAGATCATCTCTGGCAATTGCAGGTGCCAGTAGATGTTTATGAGTTTAGAAGAGCAGTAGCGAATTCAAATGGTAGTTCTGCACCAGGCCCTGATGGATGGATGCTAGAGGATTTAAAGATGTTTCCTGAGTGTTTTTGGATTGACCTCTTTAATATTTGGTTATATATAGGCTATTTGCCAAGAGTTTTTCGTAAGGCTAGAACAGTTTTGTTGCCTAAGGTAGATACGCCTGATCAACCAGGGCAGTATAGGCCAATTACAATATCCAGCATAATAGTGCGAGTGTTCCATAAGATATTGGCAACACGATGTGTCAACTGGGTTCCCCTCCACTTGGTACAAAAGGTATTCCTTCCCACAGATGGCCTGGTGCAAAACAATGTTGCTAGATGCTATAATAAGCGAGAGTAAGAGTAGGTTGAAACCGCTGCATGCGATTTTCTTGGATGTTAAGAAGGCTTACGATTCAGTAAATCATCCTTCGGTTAAAAGAGCGTTGGAGGTGCATAATATACCCCCGCTATTAATTGATTATATTATGTCTACTCACGAGGATGCTACGACAAATGTGTTAGGGCAAGATGGAAATATAACTAGGGGTGTAAAACAAGGGGACCCCCTGTCATGTATATTGTTTAATATAGTGTTAAATGAAGCTTTATTGGCTTTGGATGATCAAATTGGATGGCAACTTGGTGGAAATGAAGTAAAGATATCCGCCTTGGCCTTTGCGGACGATGTGGTATTGGTGGCGGAATCAGAGCAAGGTATTAATGCACAGTTATCTATTTTCTTAAAGCAGTTGGAGGCTTCAGGGTTAGAAATAAACCCGCAAAAGTGTGCCACTTTGAAGTTGAAAATAGTACCTAAAATAAAGAAATGGTATGTGGATACACTAAACAAAACTGAAATTTACGGAGCACAGGTGCAGGCACTGCAGCCAACAGCAGTATATAAATATTTAGGAATGCACTTTTCCTCGACAGGTAGAGGAAAGCCGAACATTCAAAAGCTTCGGGAGAAGCTAATAGCTCTCGAGGCTCCTTTAAAGCCACAACAAAGGCTGTTTATATTAAATAAGCACCTGATTCCTGGCATTATTCATCTAATGGTGTTGGGTGGCGTTTGTCAAAATTTGCTTAAAACGTCGGACAAATTAATCACGCAAATGGTCAAGAAGTGGTTGAAACTGCCGAAGGATACATCTCTTGGTGTTTATTATGCTCCAACTGCAGTAGGTGGATTAGGGTTTGTATGCTTATCAACAAGAATTCCTATACTATGCACGAATAGGTTTAATGCATTTCATAATTCGGAAGATCAGGTTATAAGGAGTTTAGCAATACACCCAAACACTATTAAGGCATTGAGGTTTGTAGGGCAGGAGTAAAGTTAAAAATGTTTTGGTTACAACAAGACGCCAGGAGTTAAAGGAGTGGAGAAATGTGTTAGTCGGATCGATGGATGGTGCAGGATTGAAGGAACATCACTTTGTCCCACAGGTTCATAAATGGATGTCCAATGGGACAAGCCTGATGAGGGGGGCTACATATATTGATGCAATAAAAATCAAGCATAATTTAATGTCTACAAAGATGCAACTATCTAGGGGAAGGAGACAAATAAACACAGCTTGTGAAGGTTGTGTGCAAAATGAATCCCTAGGACACCTTTTACAGGTGTGTCCGAGACTTCATGGGCAATGAGTCCGCAGACATGATAATGTAGTGGATGCTGTTGCTACCGATTGTTTAGAGAAAAAAGCATGCTGTGGTGAAGGAACCGCTGATACCAACAGTGAATGGTACACATAAGCTGGATTTAATAATTTGTGATATGGAAAATAAGAAGGCTTACGTGTTGGATGTAAAGATTGGTAGTGATTCAAACATCGCATCCATGGCAGAGCAATATCAACAGAAAGTAACATACTATGACACTGGGCAAATTTGGAATTGGGCTAGAAGATGGGCGACACAGCAGCTGCATTTACATATTGAACAAGACAATGCTGTGTCACCGACTATCATCAACGTTCAGCCTATAGATCCTGGTGAGGTTGTCCTTGGAGCAGTTATCATCACATGGAGGGGCGCTATGTCGCCTCAGACATATAAGATCCTAAATAGGGAGCTGAGAATCCCAGCATCTAAAATAGAGTTATATGTAGTTAAAGCTATAGAGGGCTCGATACAACAGTGGAGAATGCATAACCAATGGAGTGGCCATAGAGCTGCCTAGCCCTGGTTGAAGTCCTGTAAACCCATGAGGTGGCTGGAAGCCGTTTAGCTTCATGATGTCGCTTGCAAGGGGTGGGTGGCTTATGCCGTTTAACCCCCCCGGGAAGAACTACTCAGCAAACCCATGAGGTGGCTGGAAGCCATTTAGCCTCATGATGTCGCGTGCAAGGGGTGGGTGGCTTATGCCGTTTAGCCCCCCCCGGGAAGATCTACTCTGTAAGATACAGGTGAAGAGCAAGAAGGGCCAGCCGTCCTTGCTAGCTTATTTTAAGCTGGCAGTTGTCACCACGGCTAATTGGAAAAAAAAAAAAAAAGAGAAACTGTTTTTCCTTTTGGGTCACCCCGCCTCGGTGGGATATGGCCGGTATGTTGAAAGAAAGACATTTGCTTGCATGGCATTACTTCGAAACATTCCAGTTCAACTTTATATAGTATACGTACTATATTTAAAATAGTGTAGTACAAATTTTGTCATGCTTAGCTTCTCTCATGTAAATAGCATCTCAAAAATACCCTTAATATATTATACAAAAATTCCTTCATGCATAACAAATACATACTGTATTGCTAAAAAAAATAATTATCACATATTTCCATTAATGGAATTAAGTCACCTTTCATTTAAATCATGTGAAGCTTGTAAGTAACAAAGTAATTTCATCTCTATAAACAACTGACAACATACAAAATATACCATATGCAATTTGTAAATTAATACACACGTAGCAAAAAAAATCAAGAACTATAAAATAAAGTGTACTGGTTAATTTTGTCTGGTGTCCTATAAAAATTAAAAACCACTGATGACTATTTCAAAAGTAAACAATCCTAGGACTTCACGTTTACCGAAGTGTGTTGGTGTAATGGGCTTCATGAGATTCATAGAGTGATACTTCCATCAGCGAGCCCCTTGCTGCAGATGAACGAGGAGAAGACATGACTTCCCTCTTGGATACAGGACTAGTGGATCCCTTGGGTGTAACGTTGATGGTGACTTTTGGCATCTTCATCCGGCCTAATGACAGAAAAAATCCTTCGTTCACAAAACGCAATATTAGCAATACAATACGTATATACAAAAAATATACTAATGATCAATACCTAATAGAAAAGTCAATATCATTGACAGTGTGTGAGTGACTGCTAATTTGTTTATTAGCGATTACCTATTTCTTCTTCTTTCAATGCACCGGCCGTATCCCACTGAGGTGGGGGTGGCCCAAAAGGAAAAACGAAAGTTTCTCCTTTTACATTCAGTAATATATACAAGAGAAGGGGTTAAAAGCCCCTTGCTCCCGGCATTTTAGTCACCACTTACGACACGCATGGCTTACGGAGGAAGAATTCTGTTCCATTTCCCCATGGAGAATTACCTATTTATATTATTATTATAATCAAGGAGGAAACCTATTTACATAGCTACAGAAGCAGAACTAGGCTAGTTGTGTCAGGTCTTCAGTATTTAGTTTAAGTTTTCTAGAGAATACATTCCTCTCAAGAAAGGTTCCTTGATGCTGGTGAGGGGCTCTTGATCTAGGTAATCGGATCTGTGCTCCAGTTCCCTGAACTAAGTTTGAATGCCTTTCCCCCTCCACAGGCACTGTATAATCCCTATGGGTTTAGCACTCCCTCATGATAAGAATAATAATAAACCATTTACTATCTTATACTGTGAATCATTTCAATGTATACTACTCTGTTTACAAAGAAAACCCTTTTAATGTCCTATTCGGTAAGAGGAAAACATTCGCTGTCATTCAGTTAACTGCTGTCTTTCCAGGAGGGTGCTGACATCACAGTTCAGATGGCCATCTGAAATTCAACATCCTCCTCCCTCCTTCAGGGTGCAGGTGGTGCACTTCCCACCTTTAGGATTACAGTCCAGCTAACCAGTTTTCCTGAATCCCTTCATGTTATGTTGCCCCCACTCCAACAGCACATCACAAAAACCATTTGTTTCCACTCACTCCTGTCCAATGCTCTCACACAAGCCTGTTGGATATTCAATCCCCTAGCACTCAAAACTTTCTTTACCCTTCCATTCAGAATAGGCACCATTATAAGTTATCCCAAAAGGGGCAGAGGCAGCTCCATGATTAAACACTTGTCTAATTTTTTTTTTTTCCAACAAGTCGGCCGTCTCCCACCAAGGCAGGGTGACCCAAAAAGAAAATACTTCATCATCATTCAACACTTTCACCTCGTACATAATCACTGTCTTTGCTGAGCTGCTCAGCTACGACAGTTTATAAACTTGTCTAAATGTTATATCAATATAGTACATTTGCAAATACGTAGTATATAAATTTTTCAACATCTCCCACCGAGGCAGGGTGACCTAAAAAAGAAATACTTTCATCATCATTCACACTATCACTGTCTTGCCATTGGCACATACATTACAGTTTAGATGTCCTTTTAACCCTTTGACTGTCGGAGACCCCTTTCTGAAACTGTCATTTCATGTCGCAAAATATTCGGAAAAAAAAATTATTTTTTCTTATCAAAATGTTAAGATTATTTTTCTGATTGTTTAAATCCCCCCAAAAAAATTTTGCGATCAGTACTTACTGAGATATAGAGTGGTAAAGTTGGCAAAAAATGAGCCGCGTATGGCAACAGCGGCGAATGCACTTTGGTACGCTATTATGTGCCACAATCTGCTCTCCTTGCACTATATCATTCACTTATCTACCCTTATCTCACCTATGGAATCTGTGCATGGGGATCAACAACATTAAATCACCTTAGACCACTCATAACACAACAAAAGGCTGCAGTCAGAATGATAAACTCCCACTCTAGACAGCATACTGTACTCCACCAATATTCAAAAGTCTAAAACTACTCACCATAAAGAACATTCATACTTATTCTTGTGCCTACTACATACAGTGGTACCTCGAGTTACGATGGTCCCCAAAATCGCCCTTTTATGTAAGTTTATTTATTTAAATGCTTTTGTAAGTATATTTTTGAGGGTGTAAAAGGACTAGTCTATTTTACATTATTCCTTATGGGATAAATTGTTGGTAATGGCACTTGAACAGCATTCTCGAACGAAAAATATCGTAATTTCGAGTACCACTGTATATAAAACTTTACACTCTAATATAAACCCTCCGCTCAAAATTCTCCTCACCAACTTTAATAGGACCCATGACCACAACACAAGACAGATCCCTTTTTGATATACCCCGAGTTCATATCAACCTATGTAAAAATTCTATGCACATAGAGGGCCCCAGAATCTGGAATTCATTACCAGTAAATATTAAGATAATCTTGTCTGAAAATCAATTTAAGACTCGACTCAAAAACCACCTACTCACCCAAAACTAAATAATCATACTATAAACTACTTTGAAAAATGCTCATTATTACTTTCCTATACGATAATCTCAATTTTTAATAATATGTTACTATTATGTTACCCCCTACTCAATCAAAGCTAAATACTCATATTATAAGCTAATGTTAAAAATGCTCAATGTTATTTTCCTTAAGATAATCTCAATTCCATATTACCATTCGAGAATCTAAACTCCTGTAACAATCTAATATCATCATTTAATAATTTTAACAGTAAAATTTCATCATATTGTAAATTGTTATTTTTAACTAGAATAAACTCAATAAATTGCTCTAATATTAAGTACATAGTCTTTAAGTTACTAGATTAAGCTGCCCCTAATGCCATGGCATGTCAGTGGCTCTCCTTGCACTCAATTTACATTGTAACTACCAATACCTATGTAATCTGCAATGAAATAAAATTTACTTTACTTTTGTAGGTTTCTTGTTTTTTTTCACTATTTTTTTACATAACTTATGTGGCCTGTGAGACCAAAGTAAGGTGCAATGTATATATACATACACTCGTATGCAACACAATAATAGCACAAACATCAGTATCATTATATTGTTTACAAAACTTGTTTACACCAACCAACAATAAAAAAATTGTTTATTACTATTGTTCTATAATATATATGTACTATACACATATATAATGACTGGACACTTTCCATCAACTGCAATTAGCACTTCAAAGTTCCAAGCTCTGTGTGTGTGTGTGTGTGTGTGTGTGTACACTCACCTAGTTGTGGTTGCAGGGGTCGAGTCATAGCTCCTGGCCCCGCCTCTTCACTGGCCGCTACTTTGTCACTCTCCCTGCGCCATGAGCTTTATCATACCTCTTCTTAAAGCTATGTATGGAGCCTGCCTCCACTACATCACTTCCTAAACTATTCCACTTCCCGACCACTCTGACTGAAGAAATACTTCCTAACATCTCTGTGATTCATCTGAGTCTTCAACTTCCAACTGTGTCCCCTTGTTGCTGTGTCCCATCTCTGGAACATTCTGTCTCTATCCACTTTGTCAATTCCTCTCAGTATCTTATATGTTGTTATCATGTCCCCGCTATCTCTCCTGTCCTCCAGTGTCGTCAGGTCGATTTCCCTTAACCTCTCCTCATAGGACATACCCCTTAGCTCCGGGACTAGAAGAGATGAGAGGAAGGAAGGAAGGAAGGAAAGAAGAGATGAGAGGAAGGAAGGAAAGAAGAGATGAGAGGAAGGAAGGAAAGAAGAGATGAGAGGAAGGAAGGAAAGAAGGAAGGAAAGAAGAGATGAGAGGAAGGAAGGAAGGAAGGAAAGAAGAGATGAGAGGAAGGAAGGAAAGAAAGAAGAGATGAGAGGAAGGAAGGAAAGAAGAGATGAGAGGAAGGAAGGAAGGAAGGAAGGAAAGAAGAGATGAGAGGAAGGAAGGAAGGAAGGAAGGAAGGAAAGAAGAGATGAGAGGAAAGAAGGAAGGAAGGAAGGAAAGAAGAGATGAGAGGAAGGAAGGAAGGAAGGAAAGAAGAGATGAGAGGAAGGAAGGAAGGAAGGAAAGAAGAGATGAGAGGAAGGAAGGAAGGAAGGAAAGAAGAGATGAGAGGAAGGAAGGAAGGAAGGAAAGAAGAGATGAGAGGAAGGAAGGAAGGAAAGAAGAAGTAAGAAAGGAGGAAAGAAAGGAAGGAGGAAAGAAAGGAAGAAAGGAGGAAAGGAAGGAAGAAAGGAAGAAATAAAGGAAGAAAGGAGGAAAGGAAGGAAGAAAGGAAGAAATAAAGGAAGAAAGGAGGAAAGGAAGGAAGAAAGGAAGAAAGGAAGAAAGGAGGAAAGGAAGGAAGAAAGGAGGAAAGAAAGGAAGAAATGAAGGAAGAAAGGAAGAAATGAAGGAAGAAAGGAAGGAAGAGATGAGAGGAAGAAATTAAATAAGAAAGGAAGGAAATAAGTAAGAAAGGAAGGAAGAAAGGAAGGAATGAAGGAAGCTAGGAAGGAGGTTGTGGGGAAGAAGACATGAGACCCCATTTGTGTTGACAGGCAGTGAGGGTGGTGAGTAATGGTATAATATGTCATTTTGACAGCTGCCTTACCCTGACTCAGCAAATTTAGATGTCCACACACACAGACCAGTGCCACTGACATGTATAGTATGCAAGGTCATGGAGAAGATCATCAGGAGAAGAGTGGTGGAGCACCTAGAAAGGAATGAGCTTATCAACGACGGCCAACACGGTTTCAGGGACGGGAAATCCTGTGTCACAAACTAACTGGAGTTCTACGACAGGGTGACAGCAGTAAGACAAGAGAGAGAGGGGTGGGTAGATTGTATATTCCTGGACTGTAAGGCGGCGTTTGACACAGTTCCACACAAGAGATTAGTGCAGAAGCTGGAGGACCAGGCAGGGATAACAGGGAAGGCACTACAATGGATCAGGGAATACCTGTCAGGAAGACAGCAGCGAGTCATGTTACGTGGCGAGGTGTCAGAGTGGGCGCCGGTGACGAGTGGGGTTCCACAGGGGTCAGTCCTTGGACCGGTGCTGTTTCTGATATTTGTGAACGACATGACGGAAGGAATAGACTGCGAAGTGTCCCTGTTTGCAGATGATGTGAAGTTGATGAGAAGAATTCAATCGGACGATGACCAGGCAGAACTACAAAGGGATCTGGACAGGCTGCAAGCCTGGTCCAGCAATTGGCTCCTGGAGTTCAACCTCACCAAGTTCAAAGTCATGAAGATTGGGGAAGGGCAAAGAAGACCGCAGACGGAGTACAGTCTAGGGGACCATAGACTACAAACCTCAATCAAGGAAAAAGATCTTGGGGTGAGTATAACACCAGGCACATCTCCTGAGGCGCACATCAACCAAATAACTGCTGCAGCATATGGGCGCCTAGCTAACCTAAGAACAGCATTCCGACATCTTAATAAAGAATCGTTCAGGACCCTGTACACTGTGTACGTTAGGCCCATACTGGAGTATGCAGCACCAGTTTGGAACCCACATCTAGCCAAGCACGTAAAGAAGCTAGAGAAAGTGCAAAGGTTTGCAACAAGACTAGTCCCAAAGCTAAGGGGTATGTCCTATGAGGAGAGGTTAAGGGAAATTGACCTGACGACACTGGAGGACAGGAGAGATAGGGGGGATATGATAACATATAAGATACTGAGAGGAATTGACAAAGTGGACAAAGACAGAATGTTCCAGAGATGGGACACAGCAACAAGGGGACACAGTTGGAAGTTGAAGACTCAAATGAATCACAGGGATGTTAGGAAGTATTTCTTCAGTCATAGAGTGGTCGGGAAGTGGAATAGCTTGGGAAGCGATGTAGTGGAGGCAGGTTCCATACATAGCTTTAAGGAGAGGTATGATAAAGCTCATGTAGCAGGGAGCGTGACCCAGTAGCGGAGAGTGAAGAGGCGGGGCCAGGAGCATGACTCGACCCCTGCAACCACAACTAGGTGAGTACACACACACACACACACACAGAGGAGCTGAGTCTCGACCCCTGCAACCACAATTAGGTGAGTGACACACACACACAGCTTCAAGTTTCCAAGTGCTAAGGGAAGTTGATGGAAAGTGTCCAGTCATTATATATGTGTATATATATTATGGGCGTGAAGCATGGGTGATGAATGTTGCAACGAGGAGAAGGCTGGAGGCAGTGGAGATGTCATGTCTGAGGTCAATGTGTGGTGTGAATATAATGCAGAGAATTCGGAGTTTGGAAATTAGGAGGAGGTGTGGGATTACCAAAACTATTATCCAGAGAGCTGAGGAGGGGTTGTTGAGGTGGTTCGGACATGTAGAGAATGGAACTAAACAGAATGACTTCGAGTATATAAATCTGTAGTGGGGGGAAGGCAGGGTAGGGGTCGGCCTAGGAAAGGTTGGAGGGAGGGGGTAAAGGTGGTTTTGTGTGCGAGGGGCTTGGACTTCCAGCAAGCATGCGTGAGCGTATTTGATAGGAGTGAATGGAGACAAATTGTTTTTAACCCTTTGGGGGTCGACAGGCCTTCTCGGAAACACGTTCTCAGGGTCGAAATTTTTTTAGAAAAAAAAAAAATCTTATGGAATGATAGAGAATCTTTTCCCGATCATCACGACACCAAAAGTTTGAAATTTGAATGAAAACTTACGGAATTATGCTCTGCGAAGTTATCGGTCTCGAAGATGCTTACGCATCGGCGATTTCACCCACTTTGAGCCCTATTTTTGGCCAATTCCAATGTTCCAGTCCCCTAAAATCATAGCTATTTCGCTAGAACTCCATTTCTTCTATCGATTGAATACAAGAAACTGCCTATTTACCAATTTCAACTACCCAAAATAGTGGTCAGAAAATGACAATTTGGCCAATTTCACACAAATTTCAAATGATGCCAATTTCAAAATAGGGTCCAGAATAAACAAAGCAGAAATTCCTCGCACTAAAATAACATCTCTGTTCATTAGTCACGTCTCCAGGCCCCTCTTACATTACTTTTGCTTATCATTTTGAATTTTTATTCTCACAAAAAATAGAAGATTTACTGTTATGTATACAACTGCATCATTGTAAAAATTGTATAAATAATATCAGCGCACTTGTGCAAGAATATTAGACTCGCCAGTTGATGTGTATTGGATGCATGGTGTGATTTGTTTACTCTTGAACATCGGGAAAATCAAACATTTTCGCTACTTTGAGCTCAATTTCAAGGTACTTGTCATTGTCAAACCAATCAAAATCATCTCTATTTCTGTAATATATCTTCCATTCTATCACAAGAAAACGAGAATACATCAATAAATACCATACGAAATTAGACTGCAAAGTCGCTGTTTTAAACGAAAAAAACGGAGGGAGGTTTTTTTTTTCTCATGCAGTGTGTGGTGCAGGATTTTTTTTATACTGCGCACACTGACCACATAGACCCATTCTTTCATATGTAGGCCTACCAGCCGTTTCCTGCTTAATTTGAAGCCGCTAGAATTTCGCATATACGCCAACCCTGCTTTAAACGTACTAGCGGCACCAACCCCTGCTCGTAAACGTACTAGTACGGCACCAACCCCTGCTCGTAAAACGTACTAGTACGGCACCAACCCCTGCTCGTAAAACGTACTAGTACGGCACCAACCCCTGCTCGTAAAACGTACTAGTACGGCACCAACCCCTGCTCGTAAAACGTACTAGTACGGCACCAACCCCGAAAGGGTTAACCTTTTGACTGTCACAACCCCTAATCCTGAGGTGTCTCCTGTTGTCGCAAAATATTAAAAAAAAAAAAAAAATCTTATCAAAATGTTAAGATTATTTTTCTGATTGTTTTTATCCCAAAAATAAATTTTTGCGATCAGTACTTACCGAGATATGGAGGCGTAAAGTTGGCAGAAAATGAGCTGCGTATGGCAACAGCGGCGAATGCCGCTCACTTGGTAAACTTTGGTTTACTTCCTTTCGTAGGTTTCTTGTTTTTTTTTCACTATTTTATTTTTTTACATAACTTATGTGGCCTGTGAGACCAAAGTAAGGTGCAATGTATATATATACACTCATTGTATGCAAAACAATAATAGCATAAACATTAGTATCATTATATTGTTTACAAAACTTGTTTACACAAACAATAAAAAAAATTGTTCAGTGGACCCTCTGTTTTCGTTGAAAATTCTTTCCAGAATGCTGTTCGAGTGCTGTTACCGAACGAATTTGTTCCTATAATGACAAATGTAAATTAGATTAGTCGTTTCAGACCCCCAAAAATACACTTACATAAGCGTTTACAAAAATACACTTACATAATTGTTTGAGTTTGGAGGTGAACGAAAACCAAGGGACCACTGTACTACAAATGTACAGTCACTGGACACTTTCCTAGAACTGCTGCAGCTTGTGGAATTCTTTGAAACATGGGTATATGCACAATGGAGTTTTACACTCCTCACACAAAATGAGTGTCTGCGTTTTTGTGGGCATTTTGTGGTACGTGCACAGACAAAACACCTCTTCTGAGCACTTTTCTTGAAAGTAGTAGCCGGCAATTGTATGGGGTAGTGATCACCAGGCCTCAGACGAGAGGGCATGTGTTGATAATTTCGTGGGTGCTGGTCTATTGCAGGTGTTGTTCCTTGGTACTTGAATATTATTTGTCTGACGACTGACAAAATTCACCATATTTGGGTTTGTTGTTGGTCTTCAACTTGTACATATTATAAGCATTCAACATGGAAATGTCAAGAAGATGGAAAAAAATAGTTTTATGTACCACTTATAACTCTTGCGAACACAATCAGCAAACGCAATCTGCATGTCACATTTGTCCACTAAGCGCATATTGACGTTGTAGTCTATCACAGCTGCAGGTTTTATAATAGGTTCATTGATCTCTCTATTCTGCTTGCCAGTGTCTACCATTTCGTGTCAGTGAACTGATCTCAACAATGTGACATGACGTTTGTCTTGACACCGAAATGCCATGATGTCATTGGCAGCAAACACCTGCACATCACCTCTACGAGTGCCTGCGTCGAACCTAGGCATATGTTTAAGATTTCACGCACTGTGCCACACACGTCTGTCATGTTCACTCGCAAGAAATCACTGAGTAACTGGCATGTGTACCAGTTATCAGTATATAATATATGCCCCTTACCAAGATAAGGTTCCATCATTGTTCTAACAACATCAGAGATACCCAATAACTTCCAGACCACTTTTGCAATCACACAGTACAAATAACTTTATACCAAAGCGTTTCCTCTTGCTTGGTATATACTGCTTGAACGACAGTCTGCCTTTGAACAAAATCAGACTCATCAATAACAAGCTTCCTGAAAGGATAAAAATACATACAGCACTTTTGTTTCATGTACATACATGAACACATTCCCGATCTTATATAACCTGTCGTTTCTGTCAGGCCTTGTTTTGTCTGAGAAGTGCAGCATACGTAACAGTATCAAAAATCGATTCACTGGTATATCACTAAAACCTGGGGTTGAAATCAGACGTTCTGTCGACCAGTATGTGTTGACAGTTGACAGTGTGCTTATACACATGTGGCATAAGCATTATTGTGGCAAAGAACAGGTACATCTCTGCCACAGTTGTCCTTCCACTGGTGTAGGCACGACCTTGGTGAAAGAATTGTGTTTGCCATAGTATACTCGTAGTATGTATTGCTTTCCCTGACAATAATGTCCATCAGGGGTTCATCGAAGAATAACTGAAAGCATTCCAGTTCAGTGACATTGTTCCCAAGTGTACAATTTTGCAGTATTCCACTTTGTGTTTCATCAAAGTCATGGGGATCGGGAACAAAATTGTCACCTTGCTGCCAATCACAGATGTGGTCTGCTGGTGGGTACTGGATATTGACAGGTGGTTGTGGTTATGCAGGTTGTGGTTGTGCAGGTTGTGGTTGTGCAGGTTGTGGGAGTGTGGGGGTGGTTGAGGCTGGTTGTGGCTCTGCTGAGTTAGCAGTGTGGGTAGCAGCGTGGCCCGTTCCTGGTGCCACATGACTCATGCCACCGCCAACACCACCATTACCACCAGCTGCCCCATGCACATTACGCATCCCCATTGTAACAATATCATCCTCTTCACTATCAATTCGTGGTGTAGGGCCAAGGGATGTACAGTGGACCCCCGGTGTTCGTGATGCTCCAAACTTGCCCTTTTATGTAAGTGTATTTTTGTAAATTCTTTTGTAAGTGTATTTTTGGGGGTCTAAAAGGACTAGTCTACTTTACATTATTCCTTATGTGAATAAATTCATTTGGTAATGGCACTTTAACAGCATTCTGGAATGAAAAAATCACGAAAACCGGGGGTCCACTGTACTCCGAGATTTAGTCCTTTTCCTTGGAATACCATATGACACACTACCATAACGCAAGTTGCGTCGTACATACTGCTGCTTCACTGGAGAATATTCTCCCTCACTGTCGCAACTCAAATTGCTTTCAGTAACTTGGAAATCACTATCATTATCACTTTCACTGCTCACATCTGAGTCCTGTACACGGTGAAATAGTTTCCTCTTTCGTCCTGGTACAGGTGAACGTGAATGAGACGGGCCAGCACCAGAGGTGGAAGGTTGTGGGTCATCTGGGTTTTCATCACTAATTACGTTATCCTGGGCACTGCTTTCGGTCACACCCTTTTGAAAACCATGGAATTCACTTTCACTTCCATCGCTGTTAGAACTATCACTTGGGAAGAGGAGACCTCCAATTCGCCGGGGAGTAAGGTACTGCTTACCGCGAGGCATGGTGAACAAGGACTACAAAACATGGCGTTCCCACAATGCACCACTGAGTCCCCGATTTTTTTCATACTGCGCACACCCATCACGCAGATCCATTCTCTCACATGTAGGCCTACCAGCTTTCTCCCGCTTGATTTGAAGCCGCTAGAATTTACGCGTATTAATACAGTGGTCCCTCGAGTTTCTGTTGGTCCGACTATCAGTGATTTCGAGCGCTTTTTTCGGTCAATGTTTCCCTCGTCTATCGGTCATTCCCTCTACTATTGGTCTGTACCAGACCTATCTGCCTGCCTGCGCTTGAGCGCCTCGCAGGACGCCAGTCTAGTGTTGTTTACCATTGAGAGATTACCCAGTGCGCTCTTTCAAACATTTCACAATAAATTTATTGTGTTTATTGCTGGTTTAGTGATTGTCACTGAAATAAGTCACCATGGGTCCAAAGAAGCTTCACAAGTCGATAAAGGCTATAGCACCAGCCAGTGATAAAGTGTAGCATTAACAGTGTAGCAATGGAAATAAGTCACTCTGTCTGACTTTTTTGGGTTATCCTAGGTTTTCTAGACATATGCTGCTATGTATGATAATCTATGTATAACTGGATTTGTGTATACCTGAATAAACTTACTTACTTAAGTAAGTTAAACGATTAATCGATAGAAAATGACGACACGAAACTTAACTCCTACAATGTTGTTTGAGGAATATAGGGACACTGAAAAGAGCGCCGCCCTCTGCCACCATCTCCTCCAAGGTAAGTGTAAATATTTCTTATTTATAAATTATGCACACTGTTTGTGTGATAGTGGTGGTGGCTTTCTGCTGCCGCCGACCACCACCACAGCTTATGGTCAGTGGCCCTTATACCCAACAACAAAAATCACACTACCACCAGTCCTTACATTCGTAATGACGTTTTATTCATTCTAGAGTTTATATCATGTTTCTATGTTATTAATATTGTTTATTATGTCATATTAGATGAATTGTGCTAGATAAATAATCTGTAGAGTTGATATTATTGTCATATTGAAGGACTATCTTGTCCTGCCTCCAAACAAACTCTACCGACTCTCCCATACGCCAACAAGATTCTTCAATAAAGGTAAAACTTATTTAACTGTTCATTTGTCCATTATAATTAGTGCTTTATATTTATTTCTCATTGTTTTCTGTATGTAAAACTATAGTATTTATTCTTTAAAAAAATGAATTTTTTGTGAATATTTTTGGGTGGAAACGGATTAATTGTATTTACATTATTTCTTATGGGAAATAAGTTTTCGACTTTCGAGTAATTTGAGTTAAGGTCTAGCTCCTGGAACGGATTATGACTGAAAGTCGAGGGACCACTGTACGTCCGAAACAGTGGCTTGTAAGACGCATATATATGACAGAAACAGTCAAAGGGTTAATATTTGACGTGCTGTTGGAGTGTGAGCAAAGTAACATTTATGAAGGGATTCAGGGAAACTGGCAGTCCGGACTTGAGTCCTGGAGATGGGAAGTACAGTGTCTGCACTCTGAAAGAGGGGTGTTAATGTTGCAGTTTTATAACTGTAGTGTAAAGCACCCCTCTGGCAAGACAGTGATGGAGTGAATGATGATGAAAGTTTTTCTTTTTCGGGCCACCCTGCCTTGGTGGGAATCGGCCGATGTGTTAATAAAATAAAAAATTATATTATAGAACAAACGGCATTCACCACTGTTGCCATACGCGGCTCATTTTTTGCCACCTTTACACCTCTATATCTCCATAAGTACTGACTGCAAAAAAAATTTTGGGCTTAAAACAATGAGACAAATAATCTTAACATTTTGACAAGAAAAAATAATTTTTTTTTTTCATATATTTTGCGACACCAGGAGACACTTCAGGATTTTGGGTTGCGACAGTCAAAGGGTTAAGCTTAGTTAGGATGGTAGGAGTACAATGACGGCAAAATAATATAACTCAGCTTAATGTAAATTAACCCCTTAACTGTCCAAATGTAGATCTACCTTCTCTTGCGTAGCACTCCGAACGTAGATCTACGCTTTTTTTACATGCTTTCTTATGGAGAAAATCAAGGTCGGAGCGCTAGCAGTAAGAACATAGATCTATGTTTGGACAGGTGAGGGGTTAAAATGTATGCATAAAATATTACTTCTATGTGAACATTTATTCTGTAAAAACAGAGCTTACATTATTATTATAATCAAGGGGGAGTGCTAAGCCCGTAGGATTATGCAGCACCTATGGGGGGAATGTGAAAGGCATTCAGGCTTAATTCAGGGAACGGGAGCACAGATCCAATTCCCTAGATCAAGAGCCCCTCACCAGCATTAAGGAACCTCCTTTGAGGGGCCTTAGAGCTTACAGTCTCTTGTACCTGAGGATTTTACCTGATGAATAATCCATAACAATTTAAATTAGGATCACAAGACAAAGTTAAAAAGACCAAACTACACTTACTCCATATATTTAACCCACTAACTGTCCAAACGTATACATATATACGTTTTTACCGCTAGCGCTCCGACCTTGATTTTCCCCGTAAGAAAGCATGTAAAAAAAAAACACATACGTTCAGAGCGCTACGGTGGAAACGTATATACGTATACATTTGGACAGTTAATGGGTTAACCTTTATTATATTATTCTTAGTTTACAAAACTAAATTAAATACAAATTGAACGCCGCTCAGAATGAAACAAAATGAAAACCAAAGCTATAAGACTTTCACGGGCTAAAGTATATAGTGTTGATAAATAGTTCAGAAAACCGACACGATGATGAATTCGATACTACATGTGTAACACTTAGGTATCTTTATTGTGAAAACTTGTTTTGTCAACCTCAGTCCAATACAAAAAACGACGGTTGAATATCAGGAAGAGTTTGAGGTAAGCAGTCCCTCAGTCTGGAACTGATGTGATCAGGATTGAAAGTTTCAACTATAAAGATACCCGAGTGTTGCTTAACCCTTTCAGGGTTTTTGACGTACTAGTACGGCTTACGCACCAGGGCGTTTGACGTACTAGTACGCCTAAATTCTAGCGCCCTCAAATCAAGCAGAAACAGGCTGGTAGGCCTAGATGTGAGAGAATGGGTCTGTGCGGTTAGTGTGCGCAGTATAAAAAAAATCCTGCACCACACAGTGCATAATGAGGAAAAAAAAACTGACCGAGTTTTTGGTTTAAAACAGCGACTTTGCAGTCTATTTTCGTATAGTATTTATGCTTGTATTCTCGTTTTCTTAGTCTCATTTGATAGAATGGAAGATATATTACAGAAATAGAGATAATTTTGACTGGTTTCATGATGACAAACAAGTACCTTGAAACTGAGCGCAAAGTAGCGAAAATGTTCGATTTTTGCCGATGTTCAAGAGTAAACAAATCACGCCATGCGTCCAATACACATCAACTGGGTAGTCTAATATTCTTGCACAAGTGCGCTGATATTATTTATACCATTTTTACAATGATGCAGTTGTATACATAACAGAAAATCTTAAATTTTTTGTGAGAATAAAAATTCAAAATGGAAAGCAAAAGTTATGCAATAGGAGCCTGGAGACGTGCCTAATGAACAGATAAAATGTTATTTTAGTGCCAAGAATGTCTGTCTTGTTTATTCTGGACCCTATTTTAAAATTGGCATCTTTTGAAATTTGTGTGAAATTGGCAATATTGCCAATTTCTGACCGATTTACTGGGTAGTTGAAATCGGTAAATTGGTGGTTTCTTGTACTCAATCGATAGAACAAATGTAATTTTACAATAATAGCTATGATTTTTGTAGACTGAGACATTGGAATTGGCCGAAAATAGGGCTCAAAGTGGGCGAAATCGCCGATGCGTAAATATCTTCGATACCGCTAACTTTGCGAGAGCATAATTCCGTTAGTTTTTCACCAAATTTCATACTTTTGGTGGCGTTATGATCGGAAAAAGATGCTCTATCGTTTCAGAAGAAAATATAATTTTTTTTTTTCCGAAAATGTTTCGACCCTGAGAGAGAGTTAAGAATCGAGGTCTCGACCCTGAAAGGGTTAAGTCTAGTTCATAAATAAAGAACAAAAACCAAGTGCTGAAGCAGTTGTGAAAAAACTCCTTACCTTTATGCTTTGACACAAGGACAGGCTGCTTGTCAGTTAACATTTCCATGCGGCGACGTAATCTCTCATTTTCCTTGTTCGCTTCCTCATCCTGGAAGTTTTAAGTGATATAATAAATTGAAGTTAGAAAATATTTCTAAATCGCTCAATCAAAATACTAAAATACTGTAAATGGAAATTAGATATATGAATCAATAGTAGTAATAGTAGTACGTTGGTAGACAGCAACCACCCAGGGAGGTACTACCGCCCTGCCAAGTGAGTGTAAAACGAAAGCCTGTATTTGATTTACATGATGGTAGGATTGCTGGTGTCTTTTTTGTCTCATAAACATGCAAGATTTCAGGTACGTCTTGCTACTTCTACTTACACTTAGGTCACACTACACATACATATACACATTTATGTATACACACTCATCTGAGTTTTCTTTGATTTTATCTTAATACAGTGGTACCCCGGTTTACGATATTTTTTCATTCCAGAATGCTGTTCAAGTGCCATTACCAAACGAATTTATCTCCTTAAGAAAAGTTGTAAAATAGACTAGTCCTTTTAGACCCCCAAAATTACACTTACAAAAGCATTTAAAAAAATAAACTTACATAAAAGGGTGAGTTTGGGGACCATCGTAAACCGGGGTACCACTGTAGTTCTTGTTCTTATTTCTGTTCCTTTCATATCCATGGGGAAGTGGAATAAGAATCTTTCCTCCGTAAGCCATGCGTGTTGTAAAAGTCAACTAAAATGCCGGGAACAATGGGCTAGTAACCCCTTTTCCTGTATAGCTTACTAAAAAGAAAAAGCAGAAAACCGTCAAAGTGGGATGTTTGAATGTGCGTGGATGTTGTGCGAATGATAAGAAAGAGATGATTGTAGATGTTATGAATGAAAAGAAGCTGGATTGTCCTGGCTTTAAGTGAGACAAAGATGAAGGGGGTAGGAGAGTTTCAGTGGGGAGAAATAAATGGGATTAGGTCAGGAGTTTCAAATAGAGTTAGAGCTAAAGAAGGAGTGGCAATAATGTTGAATAATCAGTTATGGCAGGTAAAGAGGGATTATAAATGTATAAATTCAAGGATTATGTCGAGTAAAATAAAGGTTGGATGTAAAAAGTGGGTTATAGTAAGTGTTTATGCACCTGGAGAAGAGAGAAGTGTAGAGGAGAGAGATTTTGGGAAATGTTGAGTGAGTGCATGGGGAGTTTTGAACCAAGTGAGAGAGTAATTGTGGTTGGGGATCTAAATGCTAAAGTGAGTAAAAATGTTGTGGAGGGAGTAGTAGGTAAATTTAGGGTGCCAGGGGTAAATGTAAATGGGGTACCATTAATTGAGCTATGTGTAGAAAGAGGTTTGGTAATAAGTAATACATATTTTATGAAGAGATGATAAACAAGTATACAAGGTATGATATAGCACGTAATGAAAGTAGTGTGTTAGATTATGTATTGATGGATAAAAGGTTGATGGGTAGGCTTCAGGATGTACATGTTTATAGAGGGGCAAGGGATATATCGGATGATTATTTAGTTGTTGCTACAGTTAGAGTAAAAGGTAGATGGGACAAAAAAAAAAATGGCAACAGCAAGTTAGAGGTAAAAGTGTATAAACTAAGGGAGGAGGAAGTTAGGGTGAGATATAAGCAACTATTGGCAGAAAGGTGGGCTAGTGCAAGTATGAGTTGTGGGGGATTTGAAGAGAGTTTGGATAGTTTTAAAAATGCAGTATTAGAATGTGGAGCAGAAGTTTGTGGCTATTGGAGGGTGGGTGCAGGAGGAAAGAGGAGTGAGTGGTGGAATGAAGTAAAGGGTGTGATAAAAGAGAAAGAGGTAGCTTATGAGAGTCTTTTACAAAAATAGAAGTGCTAATAGAAGAGCAGAGTATATGGAGAGTAAAAGAAAGGTGAAGAGAGTGGTGAGAGAATGCAAAAGGAGTAGGAGAGTAGGAGAGGCTCTGTCAAGAAATTTTGCTGAAAACAAGAAAAAACTTTGGAGTGAGATAAACAAGTTAAGAAAGCCTAGGGAACGAATGGATTTGTCAGTTAAAAATAGAGTAGGGGAGTTAGTAGATGGGAGCTGGAGGTATTGGGTAGATGGCGGGAATATTTTGAGGAACTTTTAAATGTCGATGAAAAAAGGAAGGAGGTAATTTCATGCACTGGCCAGGGAGGTATAACATCGTTTAGGAGTGAAGAAGAGCAGGATGTGAGTGTGGGGGAGCTGCGTGAGGCATTACATAGAATGAAAGGGGGTAAAGCAGCTGGAACTGACGGGATCATGACAGAAATGTTTAAAGCAAAGGGGGATATAGTGTTGGAGTGGTTGGTATTTTTGTTTAATAAATGTATGAAAGAGGGGAAGGTACCTAGGTATTGGCAGAGAGCATGTATAGTTCCTTTATATAAAGGGAAAGGGGATAAAAGAGATTGTAAGAATTATAGGGGAATAAGTGTATGGCAGGGTTATTATTCAAAGAATTAGAGGTAAGACAGAGTAGGATTGCAGATGAGCAAGGAGGCTTTAGAGTGGGTAGGGGATGTGTAGATCAAGTGTTTACAGTGAAGCATATACAGTGGACCCTCGGTTTTCGTTCACCTCCAAACTCGAACAATTATGTAAAGGTATTTTTGTAAGAGCTTTTGTAAGTGTATTTTTGGGGGTCTGAAACGACTAAACTAATTTACATTTGTCCTTATGGGAACAAATTCGTTCGGAAATGGCACTCAAACAGCATTCTGGAAAGAATTTTCAACGAAAACTGAGGGTCCACTGTATGTGAACAGTATTTAGATAAAGGTAGGGAAGTTTTCATTGCATTTATGGACTTAGAAAAGTGCAGGAAATATAGATATTATTGCTATAACAGAGACCTAGTTCAACCTGAAAGATAGAGAAATGCCTTCTGAATGCAACATACAGGGATATAAACTATTCCACACTGATAGGATCAACAGGAAGAATGGTGGAGTGGCGATGTATGTCAGAGATAATTTAAATTGTTGTGTTAGACAAGATATAAGATTAGAAACATCGGACACAGAATCTGTTTGGCCACAGTTTCTCGATGGTCGTGAAAAATTAATTTTGTATGTGATTTACAGGCGCCCAAGCCTGGATAGGGAGCGCAGTAAGCTGCTATGGGACGAAATTCATAAGGCGTCTAGATATGAAAATGTTGTGTTAACTGCAATCAAGTCCCTGTTCCAGACTTTCGCTTAGCCGACTTCATGGGGCTGAGAAATTACCTAGGTGGGCTAAATTGGGATCAGGTAGGTGGTTTTGGTTGTCAATATGACGTTTTCCCGAGAGTAGTTCTAGCTGCCCAGACAACTTTTGTTCCGAGTAGGGAAATTAGATCTAATAAAAATTATCCTAAATGGATGAACAATAGATTAAAACATCTCATTGGTCAAAAGAGAGGCATGTATAGGTGTATCAAAAGAGGGGATGAATAGATTAAAAATCAATATTTTCAATTAAAGAGAAATAAAAAAAGGAATAAGAAAAGCAAAAAGGGATTATGAGGCTAAGGTCGCAAGGGATTCGAAGACTAACCCAAAAGGGTTCTTTCAGGTATACAGAAGTAAGATTAGGGACAAGATAGGCCCACTTAAGAGTAACTCAGGACAGATCACGAACAGTGATAAGGATATGTGTGAAATTTTCAATACTTACTTCCTCTCAGTTTTTACTCAGGAAGATACTAGGCCCTGATGAACTGTTTGCAAGAGTTTTAAAGGAATGTAAAGAGGAAATTAGCAAACCTTTGGCAAATCTTTTCAATATATCACTACAAACTGGCATAGTGCCAGACAAGTGGAAAAGGGCAAATGTAATACCTATTTACAAGGCATGTGACAGGTCCTTAGCTTCGAACTATAGACCAATAAGCCTTACCTCCATAGTTGGTAAATTTATGGAATCAATAATTGCCGAGGCAATTCGTAGCCATCTTGAAAAGCATAAATTGATTAATGAATCTCAACATGGTTTTACTAAGGGGCATTCCTGTCTTACGAATTTACTAATTTTTTTCACTAAGGTGTTTGAGGAGGTAGATCATGGTAATGAATATGATATTGTGTATATGGACTTCAGTAAGGCTTTCGATAAAGTTCCACATCAGAGGCTACTGGGAAAACTTAAGGCACACGGAATAGGAGGAGAAATTTTTTCCTGGGTAGAGGCATGGTTGACAAATAGGCAGCAGAGAGTTTGCATAAATGGAGAGAAATCAGAATGGGGAAGCATCTCAAGCGGTGTTACACAGGGGTCAGTTTTGGGCCCCCTGTTGTTTACAATTTACATAAACGACATAGATGAGGGAATAAATAGCAACATAAGCAAATTTGCTGATGACACCAAAATAGGCCATCCAATTCATTCTAATAAGGACATTAGAGAACTCCAGGATGATTTGAATAGACTGATGCAGTGGTCGGAGAAGTGGCAGATGCAGTTTAATGTAGACAAATGCAAAGTTCTAAATGTTGGGCAGGACAATAACCATGCCACATATAAACTGAATAATGTAGATCTTAATAATTGTGATTGCGAGAAGGATTTAGGAGTTCTGGTTAGTAGTAATCTGAAACCAAGACAACAGTGCATAAGTGTTCGCAATAAAGCTAACAGAATCCTTGGCTTCATATCAAGAAGTATAAATAATAGAAGTCCTCAGGTTGTTCTTCAACTATGTATCTTTGGTTAGGCCTCATTTAGATTATGCTGCACAGTTCTGGTCACCGTATTACAGAATAGATATAAATGCACTGGAAAACGTACAGAGGAGGATGACAAAGTTGATCCCATGTATCAGAAATCTTCCCTATGAGGATAGACTGAGGGCCTTGAATCTGCACTCTCTAGAAAGGCGTAGAATTAGGGGGGATATGATTGAGGTGTATACGTAAATGGAAAACAGGAATAAATAAAGGCGATGTAAATAGCGTGCTGAAAATATCCAGCCAAGACAGGACTCGCAGCAATAGTTTCCAGTTGGAAAAGTTCAGATTCAGGAAGGATATAGGAAAGCACTGGTTTGGTAAAAGAGTTGTGGATGAGTGGAACAAACTCCCGAGTTCCGTCATAGGGGCTGGGACGTTGTGTAGTTTTAAAAATAGGTTAGATAAATACATAAGTGGGTGTGGGTGGGTGTGAGTTAGACCTGACTAGCTTGTGCTAGTAGGTCAGATGCCGTACTAATTCCTTAAGTGGAAGTGACCTGACTACCTGGAGTTTCCCTGGAGAGGGTTAAATCCAGGTGGTCGGCTAGATAAATATACAAGTGGGTGCGGGTGGGTGTGAGTTGGTCCTGACTAGCTTGTGCTACTAGGTCAGATGCCGTGCTCCTTCCTTAAGTGAATGTAACTTGACCTGGCTGGGTCAGGACATTGGCTTAAGCCGGTTGGAGACTTGGACCTGCCTCGCATGGGTCAGTAGACCTGATGCAGTGTTCCTTCTTTCTTATGTTCTTTCTTATAGAGTGGATAGGGGAGCAATGTGGCAAATGCTGCAAGTGTATGGAATAGGTAGTAAGTTACTGAAGGTTGTAAAGAGTTTTTATAAGGATAGTGAGGCTCAGGTTAGGGTGTGTAGGAGAGATGGAGATTACTTCCCGGTAAAAGTAGGTCTTAGACAGGGATGTGTAATGTCACCATGGTTGTTTAATATATTTATAGATGGGGTTGTAAAAGAAGTAAATGCTAGGGTGTTGGGGAGAGGGTGGGATTAAATTATGGGGAATTAAATGCAAAATGGGAGTTGACACAGTTACTTTTTGCTGATGATACTGTGCTTATGGGAGATTCTAAAGAAAAGTTGCAAAGGTTAGTGAACGAGTTTGGGAGGGTGTGTAAAGGTAGAAAGTTGAAAGTGAACATAGATAAGAGTAAGGTGATGAGGGTATCAAACGATTTAACCCTTTGACTGTCGCAACCCTAATCCTGAGTGCTCTCCTGTTGTCGCAAAATTTAAAAAAAAAAAAATTATTTTCCTTATGAAATGATAAGAGAATCTTTTCCCGATTGTAATGATACCAAAAGTATGAAATTTGATTGAAAACTTACGAAGTTACACTCTCGCGAAGTTAGTGATCTCAGCGATATATACGCATCGGCAATTTCACTGACTTTGAGCCCTATTTTCGGCCAATTCCATTGATCCAGTCGACCAAACTCATAGCTATTTCTTTAGAACTCCATTTGTTCTATCGATTGAGTACAAGAAACCACCAATTTACCGATTTCAACTACCCAATAAAGTGGTCAGAAATTGGCAATTTGGCCAGTTTCATGCAAAATAAAAAAGTTGTCAATTTCAAAATAGGGTCCAGAATAAACAATGCAGACATTCCTGGCACTAAAATAAGATGTTATCTGTTCATTAGTCACATCTTTAGACCCCTCTTATATTACTCTTGCTTTCTATTTTGATTTTTTATTCACACAAAAAATAGAAGATTTACCGTTATGCAGACTATTGCATTATTGTAAAAATGGTATAAATAATATCAGTGCACTTGTGAAAGGATATCAGACTCGCCAATTGATGTGTATTGGACGTGTGGCGTGATTTGTTTACTCTTGAACATTTGCAAAAATCGAACATTTCCCCTACTTTGAGCTCAATTTCAAGGTCGTTTTCATCATGAAACTAATCAAAATCATCTATATTTCTGTAGTATGTTTTCCATTCTATCAAATGAGACCATACAAAAGAGAATACAACCATAAATACTATACTAAAATACACCTCAAAGACGGCGTTTTAATCCAAAAAAAAGGTCGGAGTTTTTTTTCTCTCATTATGCACTGCCTGCTGCAGGATTTTTTATATACAGCGCACACTGACCACACAGACCCATTCTCTCATATGTGGGCCTACCAGCTTTCTCCCACTTGATTTGAAGCTGCTAGAATTTGAGAGTATATATATAGTGGCTCGTAAGACGTATATATACGACCGAAACAAGTCAAAGGGTTAAAGGAGGGGTCTGGGATAGTGACAGTTGGGAGGGACTTATTCTCAGCTGTTGTATCTGAGCGCCTCTGGAAAGACAGTGATTATGTATGAGTGAGGTGAAAGTGTTTAATGATGATGAATATTTTCTTTTTGGAGATTTTCTTTCTTTTTGGGTCACCATGCCTCGGTGGGAGACGGCCAACTTGTTGAAAAAAAAAATGAATCAATGCTGCATTAAGACATTAACCCTTAAACTGTCCACACGTAGATATACGTTCACTCGCGTAGCTGACCGAACGTAGATCTACGTTTTTTTTCAAATGCTTTTAACCTTGCCACGATAAGCCTGAGTTGCCTAGAGATTAGAGAATGGGTCTGTGAACTCAAGTGTGTGTAGTATTACAAAATGTGGGAATGACAAACAAAATGCATTCTTCATTTTAAAGAAAACGAACAATTTATTTTTTTCTCAAAATACTCGGTCAGCTACGCGAGTGAACGTATATCTACGTGTGGACAGTTTAACGGTTAACTTGAGAATGGTCCAGGATGAACATAAATAACAAGCTTTTTCTACAAATTTTTGGTTAGTTGTAAACTGTTCCAGCCACATTATTGTGAATTTTGTTTTGTGTACCACACATGGTACTGTATGTGAAGGATGGTTTTGCAAAGACATTACTGCTTTAATACATAAACATTCACCCTGCCTCGGTGGGATACGGCCGGTTTGTTGAAAGAAGAAAGAAGTAGTTGAAGACAATAAAAGTCAATAAAACTTGTAGTTTCTATGTTACGAGGCCTGATCTCAGACCGAGCCACGGGGGCATTAACCCCCGAAACCCTCTCCAAGTATACTAACCACTAAGACAGGGACAGCTGAAGAGTACATAACATCAGGTAGAATCTGGTCTTCCTCGTTGGCAAGTGTTGGCTGGTTGGGTGCGCTCTCTTCCCCTGTTAAGACCTTGAAGATGCAGAAGATATTAAGCTGTAAAAAACTGCTTTAAACAACTCGAGTTGCAGTTAAGTTTGTTAGGAGCCTGAACGGTCACCTTCCAAATGTGTTAAACTGTCAATAAGTTATTATTAGTTAGACATTTTAACTGTAATGCTGATGCACTTCTGGTAAAACGTCTACAGGTGCTCTTTGACTTACGATATTTCAACTTTACGATGGTGTAAAAGCAATTACAGTGGACCCCCGAGTATCGTAATTAATCCGTTCCAGGAGCTAGTACTTAACACGAAGTTTACGAAATTCGAACCATTATTTCCCATAAGAAATAATGTAAATACAATTAATCCGTTCCACAAAAAAATATTCACATACTAAATTAAAAACAATATATATATATATATACATTTACTTACCTTTATTGAAGAGTTGCAGGCATCTGGAAGGTAGAGTTGCTGATAGGGGCAGGGAGTTAGTGGTTGGAAGGGAAATCCCCCTCCAAAAGGACTTCAGGTAACAAGTCCCTCTCTGGGGTTACTTCCCTTTTTGGTCTTTTAATGCCACTAGGACCAGCTTGAGAGTCACCAGACCCCTGCCTGGTGAAGTAACTGTCCAGAGTCCTCTGTTTCTGGCGACCCTTCAACACTTTCCTGAAGTGCGACATGGCTCTGTCACTGAAGTGGCTGCACAGAAGGCTCATTTCAGCTTGCTCAGGGTGGTGTCTTTCAACAAATGTCTGCAACTCATTCCACTTTGTACACATCTCCTTAAGCACTGAAGAGGGCACCTCCTTCTGTCTCTCATCCTCCTCCTTTGAAGCAATAACCTCAGCTGTGGTCTGTTGCTGTTCCAGATGAAGCTCTTGCAGCTCTTCAGTTGTTAGCTCTACCCTGTGCTCCTCCACCAACTCTTCCACATCCTCACCACTCACCTCCAACCCCAGGTTGTTCCCCAATGCCACAATAGAGTCCACAACAGGCACAGGGTCGTCAGGGTCAAGGTCAGGGTCAGCCTCAAATCCATCAAAATCCCTGTTGGATACAACCTGGCCACAATGGTCTCCAAGCAGAGGTCAAAGTCCTGGAAGTCACTCCCTCCCAAGCCTTACCTATAAGGCGTATGCATTGCACAATGTTGAAGTGATCTTTCCAGAACTCTCTTAGGGTCAACTCAGTGTCCGAGGTCACTTCAAAGCACTTTTCAAACAGTGCTTTGGTGTACAGTTTCTTGAAGTTGGAAATGACCTGCTGGTCCATGGGCTGGAGGAGAGGAGTGGTGTTAGGAGGCAAGAACTTCACTCTGATGAAATTAAACTTGTCAGACAAACACTCTTGCAAGTTGTGAGGGTGAGCAGGAGCATTGTCCAGTATCAGGAGGCACTTGAGTGGCAATTTCTTTTCCAAGAGGTATTTCTTCACAGTAGGGCCAAACACTCCAGTCACCCATTCCTTGAAAATCTCCGTAGTGACCCATGCCTTGGTGTTAGCCTTCCAATGCACACATAAATTATTCTTGTCAACACTGATTCTTGAAGGGTCTGGGATTTTCATAGTGATACACCAGTAAAGGCTTCACTTTAAAATCCCCACTAGCATTAGAACAAAACATGAGAGTTAGCCTGTCTTTCATAGGCTTGTGTCCTGGCTGTGCCTTTCCTCCTGAGTAATGCAGGTCCTGTTGGGCATTTTCTTCCAAAACAGGCCTGTTTCATCACAGTTAAACACTTGTTGGGGAGGAATTGTTCAGCCTCTACGAACCCCTGGAATTCATGCACAAATTTTTCAGCTGCACGTTTGTCTGAGCTGGCTGCCTCACCATGCCTCACAACACTGTGTATGCCACTACGTTTCTTAAACCTGTCAAACCAGCCTTTGCTGGCTTTAAAATCACTTGCCTCACCACTGGTTGCAGGCATTGTCTTGACAAGATCTGCGTGCAACTTCCTTGCCTTTTCACAAATTATCGCCATGGAAACACTATCACCCGCTCTCTGTTTTTCATGGATCCACACCAACAACAACTTCTCAACCTCATCCACTGGTTTTGATCTATTTTTCGTTAACATATCAACCCCTTTTGCAACATTAGCTTCCTTGATCTCATTTCTCTTTGCCAGGATAGAGCCGATAGTAGAAGGGTTTTGTTGTACATCCTGGCAAGATCACTCAGACGTACGCCACTCATATTTTCTATAATCTCTTTCTTCAGTTCGATGGTGTTCCTCACTTTCTTTACCACAGGGGTGCCACTAGGAAGCTTCTTTGGACCCATGGTGACTTATTTCACAGTGACAATCACTAAAGCACCAAAAAACACCAATGTAGTGTGAATGTTTGAAAGACGCGCTAGGTAATGTTCTCTCAATGGTAAACAACGCTTCACTGGCGGCGTCCTGCGTCGCCAGGCGCAGGCAGGCACAGGTCTAATACGTTACGAAACACGAGCGGTTTACGATTCTCGAAATCGTAAAAAGCTTACGAAACACGATGTTTACGAAGTAAGAACCTTACGAAACTCGGGGGGTCCACTGTACAGTGGACCCCAGAGTATCGGCTACCCTGAGTATCGGCCAACTCGTGTTTCGGTCGCTTTTTTGGCACAATTTTGGCCCGACTATCGGCCATTTCCCAGTGTTTCGGCCAGCATACCAGACCTGTCCGCCTCCCTGCGCAGACGTCGTGAGCCAGTCTAGCTTTGTTTACCATTGAGTGAACATTACCCAGCATGCTCATCCACACATTTCACAATAAATTATTGTGTTTAGTGCTTGTGACTGTGAAATAAGCCACCATGGGCACCTAAAAAGTGACACAGATAGATTGAGAAGCAAAGTACCCAAGGGTGATTCCTACGATATGTACGATACTAAAGCAGCATAAGTCGATAAAGGCTATAGCACCAGCCAGCGATAAAGTGTAGCATTAACAGTGTAGCAAGTAAGTTAAGTGATTAATCTATAGGTAAAGTACAGCACGAAACTGACTCCTCCAATGTTGTTGGAGTTATATAGGGCGACTGGCAACACTGCCGTGTCTGGCGGCCATGACCACCACTATGTAAGGCTTATTTTTCAGTGGCCCTTATACACCCAACAACAAACACAGTAACACTGTCGGTTAGGGAGAGAGACATATGACATATTTTATTCATTCTAGAGTATATATCATGTTTCTATGTTATTAATATTGTTTAATATGTCATATTAGATGAATTGTGATAGATAAATAAGCCGTAGAGTTGATATTAGTGTCATATTGAATGACTATCTTGTCCTGCCTCCAAACAAACTCTCCTGCTTCTCTCATACGCCAACAAGAGTCTTCAATAAAGGTAAAACTGATTTAAATGTCCATTTATCCATTAAAATTAGTGCTTTATGTTTACTTCTCATACTTATCTGTATGTAAAACTATAGTATTTATTCTTAAAAAAATTAATTTTTTTGTGAATATTTTTGGGTGTAACGGATTAATTGTATTTACATTATTTCTTATGGGAAATATTAGTTCGACTTTCAGCCAGTTCGAGTTGAGGCCTAGCTCCTGGAACGGATTACGGCCGATACTCGGGGGTCCACTGTACTCTGAAGAAAAAACTCGAGATGATTACCCAGCACGAAGACAGCAAGTCCGTAATTTGTATTCAATTTACTTTTCAATACTGGTAGTATTTAGTTACGGTAATTATTTGTTTATTTACTTATTCAGTGATAGTACAGCCTCTCTTCACTTAGCGACGTACTTGTTTACCGATGACTCGGACTTACGACAGGCTCTCTGACCAGTATTCATATCTAAATAATGTGTATTAGAGCTGATTTCCTCTAATCTGTTTATTACAGTATACAGTACACTACTGTATAAACATTTAAAAATATACCAAAAATTTTATAAATGGTGCAAAGGTGACATAAAAACATCAAAGATGGTTGACACAAACTCACTACCATTATAGTATGCTTCTCACTTAGCGATGAATTCATTTACCGACATGTCTTAGGAACAGAATTCTGTCATTAAGTGAGGAGAGGCTGTATTTACTTATCTATTTAGCATATCATATTCAACTTTTGATATTTTGACTTACAATGGGTTCTTGGAACTTTACCCGTCGTAAATCAAGGAGAACCTGTACAGTATCGAATGCATGTTGGTGAATGAGTATTTTGCATCATCCTGCCTTGGTGAGAATTGGCTGATGTGGATATAAAAAAATTAAGGTTGAACTAACAACTATTGAACTTCAAACAAGTAGCTATGATTTTAGTGGATGACTTAGTCAAGCTACACAGCTGTTACTATATTTAACTCAAAACTTGAGGATAACTGCTTTAAATTCTCATGAATTGTAAATAAATTCTTACTATTATTATTTTATTTATTCTCCAATAAAATATGAGGAACAACAAGCACACACTTTGCTTTTTTAAAAATTTCAGCTCACACTTCACTAAAACTTTTTGACTGGTAGTTCCAACATACAAGACCAGTTGGAACAAGAACACTTCATTAGCTTAAAGGAAGTTATTGGATTTACAAAGCACTTACACCTGTAAGGTCATCAAGCACTTGACAATACAAAAAAATTAAATGCCATCACACACAAACACTATCATTTACAAGCCAAACCTTCACTAAAAAAATAAGTCAGGCTGTGGTTCGTACGTTGGACTGGTTGATCAGGCCCTGACCCACCATGAGGCCTGGTCACAGACATGGCCGCAGGGGTGTTGACCCCCGGAACTCTCTCCAAGTAAACCAACAAGCATGCAACTAAAAGAATAATTCTATCACACTAAGTTAAAAATAGAAAACTACCACGTTGGCCATTTCCCACCAACGTAGAATGACCTGGAGAAGGAAAAACATTCACCATAGTCATTCAGAAGTTAAAACAGGCTTAATTACACAATAATAAACTGTTAATGTCAAACATCTAAGAGATGTTGTATACTGAGATTAAGTTAATCATACTCTATATGACTGCAAAATAACTACATTGAAAAAATAGTGATATTCCAAGCCCTTTCATGATTTCTCAAATCGATAATGTGAGAAGTCATGAAAGTGATTGGAATTTCACTATTTCATTTCACTGTGGATATTTTGCATATTAGATTTATCACAGTTTACTGTGATCTTATTGCACACTATGTTCATATGTTTACAATAAATAATGCCTAGTCAGTCCTGGAGCCTGGCTGTGGGCCAGGCTCCAGGATTAGAAAGACTCTTGGAACTCAAAGGTAAAAAGGATATCCTAATAACTGCCTGGACCTAGATATTAAAGGATCTATTATCTGTTAGTGGTTGAGGGGTTCATCGTCCCTGTGGCCTAGTCTCAGACTAAGTCTCAATTGAAAGGAATACATATTAAAAAATAAGAACTATTAAGACAAGGAACTAGTAACCCCTTCTCCTGTACATATTACTACAGTGGACCCCTGGTTTACGAATTAATTCGCTCCAGAAGCTGTTCAATGCGACTAAACGAATTTGTTCCCATAAGGAATAATGTAAATTAGATTAGTCCTTTTAGACCCCCAAAAATACACTTACAAAAGCACTTACAAAAATACACTTACATAATTGTTCGAGTTTGGAGCAGTACATAAACCAGGGGTCCACTGTAAATGTAAAAGGAGAAACTTTTTTTCTTTTGGGTCACCCCGCCCGGTGGGATACGGCCAGTGCGTTGAAAGAAAGAAAACTATTGAGAACACAGGAAAGTAAAGATAAATGCATTTTTGAATGTAAGCAAATGTTTATACAGTTTACTTGTTATTTTAATGATCTTGTGTGCTCAAGAAATTTAAGCAAAATTAGTGTAAGGAAGATAAGATTTGTTCAGATTTTTAATCCAGGGTAGGGAGGGTTAGCCACCCAGGATAACCCAAGTCTGCATCATCAAGGATTGTCTGTCTTATTTCCATTTTGATCCTTAAATCTTGATCCCCAGGATGCAACCCACACTAGTCAACTAACACTCAGGTACCTACTTACTGCTAGGCGACCAGGGACAGCAGGTTTAAGGTAACATGCCTAGCACTTCCACCCGTACAGGGAAATGAACCATGAACACCCAGTGTGAGTGGCTTTCCCACTAACACACAATAGGCAGGATGGAGATAACTTAAATGTGGACTTAATCAGGAAGGTTGTATTTTACGATTAAAAAAAGTATACAATCACAGTCAGTTACCGTATAATTAATGCACAGAGAATAACTAAGCCTATAAAGCTGATGCACCACCTGAAAGTCTGAGAGGTGAGGGTAATCAGATATGACATAAAACTGTGGTTTGGAGATAAATTAGTGCATATACAGATGAAGTCTTGAAATATTCACCCCAGCATAGGTAGGAAATAGCTTAGACAAAATATAGGTAACTAAAATGCTTAAAACCCTATAAAACATTTAATGGGTAAGGAAGTGGATGAAATTCAAATTGCATTACAAAATGACAACACCGTATATTTAGGCTCACCTGGGTATTCTTCATCTTTAATTCTAATTTATTCAGATTATCCTGGATATTAGAGAGAGCCTGTCTCTCTTGGATGAAGCTGTTTTCAATCTCTTCGCAAAATTTAGGAGGCAGTTGCTGCTGCTGCTGCTGTTGCTGCTCCAAGTTGCATTTCCCACTATCCCCATGGTGGTTGCCACCAGCCTCAACAATTTTCTTCATTGGTGAACATTTTCTCTGCATTTTGGGGGGCTGATATTATGGCGAGGTTTAACGTTTACAAAGAATGTAGGCGGGATCTTCTTTCAGATACTTGGCAACGGGACTTTCTATGTTTAGTCTTGGATTGAAGCGTTTAAGTCCCTGGATACTGCAGGAGATGGAGTCTTATTTACTATGTTACCTCTTGTCTGTGCAGGAAGTCTGGTTCCTGGAGTGGAGTTTGTTTTAATAATGGTCTGGAAGCTTTTGGGTGTTGGATGGGGTGGAAGACTCGAAAATGATCCAGGTTTTGTGCCAAATTTAGTAGAAGGGGACTGCAGGCGTGTTGGAGTGCTATGTGTTGACACAGGAGTCCGAGAATGAAGTCTACTTACTGAACGAGGAATTATTGGGTGTTCTGCCTGGTGACTGGTAAAGGTTTGAAGGTTTCCTAATGTTTGTTAATGACCCTGGAACGAGTCAAGCCTGAACCCTGATTGGGAAGCCGTTGACTGCTGGCCCTTCATTGGATTTGACGGCAGGGATTGTTTGCAAAGTGAGTATTTTTGGTTTATCAACAGTGCCTTGTTTTATTGGTGTTCCTTTGAAAGCATGACAATCTTTCTTAGGGGAAATTAACCTACTGCGAGCCTGTTTTGCCTTACTTCATTTGAATGTGTAGTATCAAATTTAGGTGTATTTGGTGTTGTGATGCTAAGAGGGAAATAGGTTTCTGGGACTAGGAGAAAACACAACGGCGGCTAGGTGGTGGCTCCTTCAGTTACGTTTTGTGGTTTGTAGGGAGAACGTGAAATACTTGCCTTTGTTCGTACACTTTCAACACATTCTGGAGGCTTGACATGTTTTTCATGTGGTGATTCTCGAGTTGATTCTAGTGTTGGTTGAAGTTAGAAATGGTGCTGGCAACACTATAATTACGGGCATACCAACAATAGTGTCATCAATTGAGCTGTCTGTTGTGGCTGCTTTCTTCTGTGTTGCTTCCCATAATTGATGCCATATTTCAGCATCATCTCTATCTCTTCAACAGTATCATTAAATCTAGGAGATTCATGCTGCACTGCTTGTGTGTCATCTGTAGAGGTATTACAGCATTTCTGAGGTGTCTTGCTTGTCTCCAAGAAATAATTCTCATGCATTGACTATAATACTCCTGACTTTCTTCACTGCTAGTACATATATGTTGACCCTCAGAGACAGTGTCACTTGAGGAGTGAAAGGTGGTTGGTAGCAAGACTCTCCAGAGTTGTCTGAATGAGAGATAACCATAGCCTTGTTTGCTGAACCATACTTCTTGTCTAGATCTTCCGAGCTCTGGCTCTTCTCATAAGAATGGCGCTGTCTTCATCTCCATTAGCTTGCAGGTTTTCTTCAGTCAGAAAATCTCCATATATATAACTGTTTTCCACATTAATGATTTTCAGAGAACTGTAATAATTTGGGCGAACATCTGATGATCTGTCATTTTCTTCCTTCAAAGTTTGTTCCCTCTAGGAGCTTGATGCAAATCATCAGCAGAATTAACTTCACCAGGAGTGAATTTTGTTGTCATACCTTCATCATTTATCTTCTCTCTTTGATGACACATTCTTTTGAAGCCTTTTACAATATTTAACTGATCTTTACTCTCACTTTCTTCCACTGTGCCAATGACCTGTGGTAAATTATCTCTGGCAATGACAGTTTTATTTGAAGAAGTCTCATGTACATGTCTTTCTGTATGGTAGATTCTTGAACCTCTTTCACAATATCCAAATGATCTTTCATCCCATTTTCCTTCACACTGACTGTGACCAGAAAAAGGGTTCTTCTTGCAACATCTGATGCACTGGAACTCTGCAGTTGTTAAAAATCTATATTTCCACCTAAAGTTTCACATCCCATTATTTTCCTCATGGTGGGGAGACCTTTATTACCACTATTCTCCACACTGACTGTAATCTGTGGTAAATTCTCTCCCAATGACCACTTCCATTAGTAAGAGAAAGTCCCATCATCTCCACATTTTATCTTGAACCTCACATGAACTTTGTTCAGTTATGGCTGATTCTTGAATTATTTTTACATTATTTAACTGATCCAGTCACTTATCACCCACTTTGTATCTCTTTAAAAAACTCTTGAAATTATGTTCAGGGAGGGGGACTGTTCAAAGATACCTATAGCTTTTAGATAAAGTCTTGTGCCTATTTTCTTCTTCGACAGCTGATTCAAGCTTCTTTTTCATTATCTAAGTGATCTTTTCTTCTGTCACCCCCACTGACTGTGCTGGTGGTACATTATCTTGTTCTGTGCTCTTCAACACTCCTTCATCTCCTCCCCATTAGGACTGTCACAAAAACTTCCTCTCTTCTAGTCAACGGCACTTCCTGACTAACTGGCCTGACAAATGCTCTAAAAAATTGGGACCAGGGTACTAATGTCACCTTCCTGTCGCCTTATTTGGTCTGCCAAATCCTTGTTCTCTCTCTCTATTGATTTTTAAAAAACCAGCAATAGTTCGGACACAACACTTTTACCAGCGACAATACCAAGTTCTTCAGGGACATGTGGATGAGAGATCTTTCATCATCTACCTGTCATTTAACCCATCATTATTTACACTGACCATGGCCTCAGGACATTCTCACTCATATTAAATGAGCCCTTGGATTAGTCTTTTCCTCCTCAGCCAAAAGTTACTACTGTAACACATTTTTTGTCTGTGTTGCTCTCTTCCTTACTTACTAGACTTGGCAAATACTCCACTGGGCCAACAGAAGGAATATGGTAAAATGTGTCCTCCTGAGAAATACAGTCAGAGATGTCACCCAGCTGCAATCCAAGGACTTGGAAAAGCAATTAACAGGTTCCCTTGACATAAGGCTCTGACTACTTTTGTCAATCCTCTCCTTGCTGAAAGGACCGAAATGACCCACTAAGTTATTAAGAGGACTCTTGACAATCTTTGCTTCTTCCTGTACACTACAGTTTTTTCGTCACTTAGCTGTAAAGACTTGAAAGAGCAATCTGCAGTCCCCCATGTCATAACACTTTACTCACTGTGACAAGCTCAGACCCCTGTAACTTGTCGTGGCATAAGCTCCACTGGGTTATTAGCATGTTTCTGATGACATTCCTGTCTTCCGAAGCATTACAGTCAAAAATTAACTCAGTTGGAACTCTGAGGATTTCCAAAAAAGAATCAACATAGTCCC
>WNWK01016449.1:0-10000 GCA_009830355.1 Cherax destructor
TATTCTATGATTCACCTGTCTGCTCGCCCTTTTCTACTAGAAATTACCAATTGCTATTTGTTACTGAGTACTTGATATCCTATTCCTTATCTTACTATGAGAGTTGACCGTTCACAATCAGCTTAGCGGTTAGGTAATTGGAACTTACTCCCGACACCCGAAAACCACGCATAGGTGAATACTTGCGATGCGATGCAGCTGTCCAGCGTGTAGTATCCTGTAGATTGTCCAACTCGATGTGATGTTCTGGCGTATATCCACTTTCGTTTCTTGTCGATATATAATATAACCTATTCACTGAATTTCTTTCGCTTGTCACATATTAATTTCACTTTATTATCTAGGGTGACACACGTGGCAACGTCGCCTGGAGCACACTAGGCCCACTGATCCCGCCTCCAAATATTTATTTCTAGATCACTTATAAAATTATGGCTCTCCCCACACTTATGTGGCTCGGGGCAACTCGTAAATCACTTCAAGGGTTGTTCACTACCCTGACACACTTGATAACCCCTGCAGTACCCTGGTGTAGCCCTCAAAAACACTTATTTGCACAGAAACCTACAAGTTGCGACTGACCCGCACGGCGTCCCTACTGTGTGTGTGTGTGTGTGTGTGTGTGTGTGTGTGTGTGTACTCACCTATTTGTGGTTGCAGTGGTCGATGCATAGCTCCTGGCCCCGCCTCTTCACTGATCGCTACTAGGTCCTCTCTCTCCCTGCTCCATGAGCTTTATCATACCTCGTCTTAAAACTATGTATGGTTTCTGCCTCCACTACGTCACTTGTCAGACTATTCCACTTCCTGACAACTCTATGACTAAAGAAATACTTCCTAACATCTCTTTGACTCATCTGAGTCTTCAAATTCCAAATGTGTCCCCTTGTTTCTGAGTCCCATCTCTGTAACATCCTTTCTCTGTCCACCTTGTCAGTTCCTCGCAGTATTTTGTATGTCGTTATCATGTCTCCCCTAACCCTCCTGTCCTCCAGTGTCGTCAGGCCGATTTCCCTTAACCTTTCTTCGTAGGACAATCCCCTTAGCTCTGGGACTAGCTTTGTTGCAAATCTTTGCACCTTCTCTAATTTCTTGATGTGCTTGTGTGTGTGTGTGTGTGTTTGTACTCACCTTTTTGTGGTTGCAAGGGTCGATACATAGCTCCTGGCCCCGCCTCTTCACTGATCGCTACTAGGTCCTCTCTCTCCCTGCTCCATGAGCTTTATCATACCTTGTCTTAAAACTATGTATGGTTCCTGCCTCCACTCCACTGTGTGTGTGTGCGCGCGCGCGCGCGCAATAGAAGGGGTGTTTATCTTTCTGGTCTCGTACACACTACTACCACGCTTCTCAGAGAGAGAAACTCCGGGTACACTACTCCTTACCTTCAGTATGGTCAAGACTACCAACTACTCACCGGAGTGAGAAATACTAAGAAGTGTAAAATAGACCTACGCCGTAGAATGCGTAGAGCACCTACTTTCTGGAACCAGTGACACAGTACATCCAGCAGCAGTATTAGCTCCGTCATAATCAGGAACACAACTCACTACCACTATTGGCCAGAGGTTCATGTTCACCCATGTAATCTCTACAGTAGGCTCCAACTTCCAAGAGATGAACAGTGATAGACCAGAGACTATCATTCTGATGAAGACTACCATCATTCTACACTACGGACATCTTCACACAGCTTCTGGCTAGTTAGTTTTCAGCGGTTCCGACCCTCTCCCACCTCGTGTTCCTAGTAACACTTTCTAGACAACCACGGAATTAGTGAGCAGACTCCGGAACAGGAGAAATCATTTCACTACTACCTATTTCCTACTGAAGATTTCACTATAACTCACTGTTCCAACAGTCACTGGAAGGAAGATTAAAACACATGTGCAACAGTTGTGTATCTTTATTGTTGAAACTTTTCGCCTACACATTAGACTTCTTCAGTCCAATACAGTGGCAGCAGTGTAGTAGTGAAATGAAGATTATGTAATCAGTCCATCAACCTTGAAGAAATAATATTTGAGGTGGTGAGTCCCTCAGCCTGGAGAAGAGTTCAGCTCCATGGTCTGGAACAAGGTGGTGAGTCCCTCAGGATGGAGAAGACTTCAGCTCCATGGTCTGGAAAAAAGGTGGTGAGTCCCTCGGCCTGGAGAAGAGTTCAGCTTAATGGTCTGGAACAAGGTCGTGAGTCCCTCAGCCTGGAGAAGAGTTCAGCTCCATGGTCTGGAACAAGGTGGTGAGTCCCTCAGCCTGGAGAAGAGTTCAGCTCCATGGTCTGGAACAAGGTCGTGAGTCCCTCAGCCTGGAGAAGAGTTCAGCTCCATGGTCTGGAACAAGGTGGTGAGTCCCTCAGCCTGGAGAAGAGTTAAGCTCCATGGTCTGGAACAAGGTGGTGAGTCCCTCAGCCTGGAGAAGAGTTCAGCTCCATGGTCTGGAACAAGGTGGTGAGTCCCTCAACCTGGAGAAGAGTTCAGCTCCATGGTCTGGAACAAGGTGGTGAGTCCCTCAGGATGGAGAAGATTCAGCTCCATGGTCTGGAAAAGGTGGTGAGTCCCTCAGCCTGGAGAAGAGTTCAGCTCCATGGTCTGGAACAAGGTGGTGAGTCCCTCAGCCTGGAGAAGAGTTCAGCTCCATGGTCTGGAACAAGGTCGTGAGTCCCTCAGCCTGGAGAAGAGTTCAGCTCCATGGTCTGGAACAAGGTGTGAGTCCCTCAGCCTGGAGAAGAGTTCAGCTCCATGGTCTGGAACAAGGTGGTGAGTCCCTCAGCCTGGAGAAGAGTTCAGCTCCATGGTCTGGAACAAGGTCGTGAGTCCCTCAGCCTGGAGAAGAGTTCAGCTCCATGGTCTGGAACAAGGTGGTGAGTCCCTCAGCCTGGAGAAGAGTTCAGCTCCATGGTCTGGAACAAGGTGGTGAGTCCCTCAGCCTGGAGAAGAGTTCAGCTCTATTGTCTGGAACAAGGTGGTGAGTCCCTCAGGCTGGAGAAGAGTTCAGCTCCATGGTCTGGAAAAAGGTGGTGAGTCCCTCAGCCTGGAGAAGAGTTAAGCTCCATGGTCTGGAACAAGGTGGTGAGTCCCTCAGCCTGGAGAAGAGTTCAGCTCCATGGTCTGGAACAAGGTGGTGAGTCCCTCAACCTGGAGAAGAGTTCACCTCCATGGTCTGGAACAAGGTGGTGAGTCCCTCAGGATGGAGAAGACTTCAGCTCCATGGTCTGGAAAAAGGTGGTGAGTCCCTCAGCCTGGAGAAGAGTTCAGCTCCATGGTCTGGAACAAGGTGGTGAGTCCCTCAACCTGGAGAAGAGTTCACCTCCATGGTCTGGAACAAGGTGGTGAGTCCCTCAGGATGGAGAAGACTTCAGCTCCATGGTCTGGAAAAAGGTGGTGAGTCCCTCAGCCTGGAGAAGAGTTCAGCTCCATGGTCTGGAACAAGGTGGTGAGTCCCTCAGCCTGGAGAAGAGTTCAGCTCCATGGTCTGGAACAAGGTCGTGAGTCCCTCAGCCTGGAGAAGAGTTCAGCTCCATGGTCTGGAACAAGGTCGTGAGTCTCTCAGCCTGGAGAAGAGTTCAGCTCCATGGTCTGGAACAAGGTGGTGAGTCCCTCAGCCTGGAGAAGAGTTCAGCTCCATAGTCTGGAACAAGGTGGTGAGTCCCTCAGCCTGGAGAAGAGTGCAGCTCCATGGTCTGGAACGATATGAAGCTGAAGCATGAGAATAGAGTCTTAAATACTATCATTAGAAGGACACAGATGAAAGGCACTTTATATCAGCTTTAATAGTCTCCTTTGACTTTAACATACAGACACAGGTATAAAGGAATCTTCAGCTTGTTAAATTTCTCCTGCTCGGCAAACTCCTCGACTTCACATGTTCGGATCATCATCACCTCTTTACGATACTCCATGTTTACATTCCCTAGGTAAATTTGACGAACCTTGGTCTCCAAGCGAAGTATTGTCTTCATGAAGTGTTCATCCTGGTTTGGTGTGCCATTCGCAAACAGAGAACGCAAGAATTGAGGCGCACTGCTGTAGGCTTACTGGCCCATGCTAGGCAGGTCTTTCTCAAGTCCAACCTTTCTTAAGTTCATCGCTTCTCCAGTCCAACCCTTCTCCAGTCCAACCCTTCTCCAGCCCAACCCTTCTCCAGTCCAACCCTTCTCCAGTCCAACCCTTCTCCAGTCCAACCCTTCTCCAGCCCAACCCTTCTCCAGTCCAACTCTTCTCCAGTCCAACTCTTCTCCAGTCCAACTCTTCTCCAGTCCAACTCTTCTCCAGTCCAACTCTTCTCAGGTGTTCTAGCTGCTGGATTCAGTTGTTCAGCAAGTGCTTCAGTTGTTCAGCAAGTGCTGACGGCAAGAATTTTATTTGCTTCTCCTGCCACCAGCGGGACTCTTCCTCCTTCAACGTCTGAATAAACTGTATTAAGTACTCGTTATGTAGGTAGTCTGTGGAGTGGTTATGTAATGATGTAGTCGTGTAGTTATACAGCTATCTTGCTACGTAGTAGTTAATGTAGTTATGTATTTCTTTTTAATTTCCTTAGTTATTTAGTCAAGTTGTAGTTATTTATGTAGTCAACAGCATGTAGTTATGTGGTTTAGTTATGTTGTTAGAATGTAGTAAGAATGTAATTACATTGAAGTCATGTAGATGTGTAATCGTTTTGTAGTGGTTATGTAGTTGTCAGCACCGCCAGCTAGTCTCAGCACCACCAGCTAGTCTCAGCACCACCAGCTAGTCTCAGCACCACCAGTTAGTCTCAGCACCTGCTTGCCTCAGCATCACCTGCTTGCCTCAGCATCACCTGCTTGTCTCAGCACCTACTTGACTCAGCATCACCTGCTTGTCTCAGCACCTGCTTGCCTCAGCATCACCTGCTTGTCTCATCACCTGTTCGTCTCAGCTCCATCGACAAATCTTGGCTCTGCTCAATCACTAATCTCACTTTTTGGGGACGTCTCAGGGCAGATGTCAAGCTGAGTCCGCTCATACTGGTTTATACCCAGCACTTCATACCGTTTCATTCTACTTCAGTACTCTTCATATAGCTTCATTCCACTTCTTACCCTTCATTCCTCTTCATTCCGGTTCATACCGCTTTACTTCGGTTCACATCGCTTCATTCCGCTTCATGCCGCTTCATGCCGCTTCATTCCGCTTCATGCCGCTTCATTCCGCTTCATGCCGCTTCATGCCGCTTACCGATTCAATCCAGAGTTGGTAAACATTCTGAGTCAACCTCAAGAAGCCGCCCAGAGAAAAATTTAGAGCATTTTAAGCAGTTTGCGACAGACTGGAAATGGAAGGCTGTGATTGGTTGATTGGAGGCGAAGATGTGGCCTTAGAGAAGAGCTGATTGGTGGCTTGGATAATAGAATGGGGCCAAGAGGAGAAGTGATATGTTGATTGGAGGCGAGGATGGGGCCTAACAGAAGAATTGATTGGCTGACTGGAGAGCGATGCTCTTTGTAACAAATTCTGTGATTGGTGACTCGTAGGTTGAGGATGGTGTAAGAGAAACTGTGATTGGCTTAAGAATAAGGAAAGAGTAGATGAGAGCCTTGATTGGCTAATCTTACAGAATAGTGTACCCCCCAAGGGAGGTTCCTTGACGCTGGTGAGGGGCTCTTGATCTAGGGAATTGGATTTGTGCTCCAGTTCCCTGAATTAAGCTTGAATACCTTCCACATTCCCCCCCCCACAGGCGCTGTATAATCCTACGGGTTTAGCGCTCCCCCATGTTTATAATAACAGCATGGTGTAAGAGATGCTGTGATTGGCTTACATAAAAGGAAAGAGCAGATGAGAGCCTTGATTGGCTAGTCTTACAGGATGGTGTAAGAGGAGAAGCTGTGATTGGCTTGTGAATGAGGACAGGGCAGAGCAGAGCCCTGATTGGATAATCCAATAAACTCAACACTGCGTCATATTTATGATTAGGAGAAACATTGTTGAAGAATTAGACACATGTGCAACATCTGAGTATCTTTATCTGTAGACGTTTCGCCCTCCAGTGGTGTTATCAATACAAGGACATAATGTGAAGATTGTAGAACTACATACAAAAGTTGAGGTAATCAGTCCCACAGCTTTGGAGTTCTTGAAGCACCGTAGACTACGGTGCTCTTCACCAATTCCAAGGTGGAGGAGGGACTGATTGCCTCATCTTTTGTATATAATTCTATAATCGGTTTGGTAAGGTTTGTCAGGAAAAAGGACAAGTATTTACTGACGCGGGTGTGGAGCTTTTGGTCATCTGATCGAGGCCTTCCGCTGGCTTACCGGTCCACCCCTATAAAAATTAATAGTTATTATCTACATTCTTCACATTATGTCCTTGTATTGATAAAGCCACTGGAGGGCGAAACATCACCACTAATAGTTTCAAGCCGACCAGAAGAGGCATTCTTTAGTTATTGCACAGAATCAAGGAAATTTTGCGCCTGCACAAACTAGGCCCAATCACGACTCACAAAATCGTGATAGCACGTTTGCAAACAAGCCACGGAACGGGTGGGGTTTGAACTTATGGTGAATGCTAAAACTTCTTTCCTACAGGATTCACAAGTGTTGAAATTTTAAAAGCCAGCCTGCAGAAGCTTTCTGACGCTATCTCGTGGAAGCCAATTTCGGAACTGAACTAGTATATGAAATTAAGTTCCACGAACCTTTAGCTAGTAACAGCCAACCAGGGTTGAAAATTTGAATCCGATCGGATAAGACGTTTTGAAGTTAAAGAAAGCCGTGGACTCTCTCTCTCTCTCTCTCTCTCTCTCTCTCTCTCTCTCTCTCTCTCTCTCTCTCTCTCTCTCTCTCTCTCTCTCATATATATATATATATATATATATGTCGTGCCGATTAGGTAAAACTGGTCAATTAGCAAGAACTCATCTAAAATTAAGTCCTTTCTAAAATTTTCTCTTATACGTTTAAAGATATTTTTTTTCATTTATGTTAATGTAAGAATTTATAATTTTGTACCAAGAGAAACTTTGAAAACCTACCTAACCTTATTACAACAAGCGCAATTTAATTTAACCTAACCCAACTAAATATATTTTAGATACGTTAACATTAATTTAATAATAAACAAACACAATGATGAAATATATTTTTTTCGTTATGTTCAGAATGATTTTGGCGAAATTATTGCATACACAAATTTTCACTTGTCTTATATGGCAAGGTGAGCGTTGCTATTTAAGCCAAAATCGCAAGTTTTACCTGGCATGCACAATGGTGTAATTGCTCTGTTGGTAGATAGGAATCCGCAGGTTATTCTTCAACTCTATATATCGTTGGTTAGGCCTCATTTAGATTACGCTGCACAGTTCTGGTCACCGTATTACAGAATGGATATAAATGCACTGGAAAACGTACAAAGGAGGATGACAAAGATGATCCCATGTACCAGAAATCTTTCCTACGAGGATAGACTGAGGGCCCTGAATCTGCACTCTCTAGAAAGGTGTAGAATTAGGGAGGATATGATTGTGGTGTATAAATGGAAAACGGGAATAAATAAAGGGAATGTAAATAACGTGCTAAAAATATTTAGTCAAGACAAAACTCGCAGCAATGTTTTCAAGTTGGAATAATTTAGATTCAGAAAATATATAGGAAAACATTGGTTTGGTAACAGAGTTGTGGACGAGTGGAACAAACTCCTAAGTACCGTCATTGAAGGTAAGACATTGTGTAGTTTTAAAAGTAGGTTAGATAAATACATGAGTGGGTGTGGGTGAGTGTGAGTTAGACCTGCCTCGCATGGGCCAGTAGGCACGCTGCCGTGCTCCTTCTTTCTTATGTTCTTATGTTGGAAACAAATCATACTCTTCCTACACTAACTAAAACCTCTTTTCCTTCAAAATTTTAAAAGTACAGCTCAGGATAAATCAGCTTTAAGAATTCTAGATAGTGTGTATAATAGAGAGCTCAAGTCTGAGCTCCGTGATTACACCTCGGTAGTTGCGTTATTTACGTTAGAATAGTTATGCTCTCCCTGCTTGAGTTATCTCTTACTGTTCTTAAGCCAGGTTGCCAACTGCAAAAGACCTGGGTCGGGACAATACTGGCGAACCACATCCAATTCCAGTCTTATTGTGGAGCTAAGTCTGGTCACTGTGAAGCTGGGTCAGTGCCGGCTCAGCCCTAACTGGTTGAGCACACTAACTGGCACCTCCCCGGTTTTACTTTCTACTTTAATTATTATTTTTAACTGTTTATTACTTGTTCATGCTCTTTTTTTTATATCTTGTACAAGAGTTGTAATGTCTTTACAGAAATGTTAATAATAATAACACACACACACACAAGAAATTAGAGAAAGTGCAAAGGTTTGCGACAAGGTTAGTTCCACAACTCAGGGGACTGCCCAATGAAGAAAGGTTGAGGGAAATAGGACTAACAACACTGGAGGACAGAAGGGTTCGAGGAGACATGATAACGACATACAAAATACTGCGGGGAATCGACAAGGTAGATAGTGACAGGATGTTCCAGAGAGGGAACACAGAAACAAGGGGACACAACTGGAAGCTGAAGACTCAGATGAGTCAAAGGAATGTTAGGAAGCACTTCTTCAGCCATAGAGTAGTTAGGAAGTGGAATAGTCTAGCGAACGATATAGTGGAGGCAGGAACCATACATAGTTTTAAGACAAGGTATGATAAAGCTCATGGAGCAGGGAGAGCAGAGACCCAGTAGCGGACAGCGCAGAGGCGGGGCCAGGAGCTGAGTCTCGACCCCTGCAACCACAATTAGGTAAGTACAATTAGGCGAGTGTACACACACACACACACACACACACACACACACACACACATAATGCAATGGATCATAGAATACCTCTCGGGAAGACAGAGTGTAATGGTACGTGACGAAGTGTCAGAGTGGGCGCCTATGACGAGCGGGGTTCCACAGGGGTTAGTCCTAGGACCGGTGAGTTTCTGGTGTATGTGAACGACATGACGGAAGGAATAGACTCAGAAGTGTCCCTGTTTGCAGATGATGTGAAGTTGATGAGAAGAATTCAGAACCACAAAGCGATCTGGACAGGCTTCAGTCCTGATCCAGAAACTGGCTCCTGGAGTTCAGCCCCACCAAGTGCAAAGTCATGAAGATTGAGGAAGGGCAAAGAAGACCGCAGACGGAGTACAGTCTAGGGGGCCAGAGACTACAAACTTCACTCAAAGAAAAGGATCTTGGGGTGAGTATAACACCGGGCACATCTCCTGAGGCGCACATTAACCAATTAACTGCTGCAGCATATTGGCGCCTAGCAAACCTAAGAATAGCATTATGACATCTCAATAAGGAATCGTTCAGGACCCTGTACACCGTGTATGTCAGGCCTATATTAGAGTATGCAGCACCAGTTTGGAACCCACACCTAGCCAAGCACGTACGGAAATTAGAAAAAGTGCAAAGGTTTGCAACAAGACTAATCCCGGAGCTAAGGGGCATGTCCTACGAGGAGAGATTAAGGGAAATCGACCTGACGACACTGGAGGAGAGGAGAGATAGGAGGGATATGATAACGACATATAAAATACTGAGAGGAATTGAAAAAATGGATAGAGACAGGATGTTCCACAGATAGGACACAGCAACAAGGGGTCACAGTTGGAAGTTGAAGACTCAGATAAATGACAGGGATGTTAGGACGTATTTCTTCAGTCACAGAGTTGTCAGGAAGTGGAATAGTCTGTGAAGTGATGTAGTGGAGGCACTATCTGTACATAACTTTATGAAGAGGTATAATAAAGCTCATGGAGCAGGAAGAGTGACCTAATATCGGCCAGTGAAGAGGCGGGGCCAGGAGCTGTGACTCGACCCCTGCAACCACAACTAGATGAGTACACACACGTGTATATATATATGTATATATATATATATATATATATATATATTTTATATATATATATATATATATATATATATATATATATATACTATATATATATATATATATATATATATATATATATATATATATATATTTT
>WNWK01016449.1:15000-44919 GCA_009830355.1 Cherax destructor
CCAGCTGCGGGTCAACATATGACTAAGACCCGCGTGAGGAAACACTTGTCCTGTTTCTTGACAAACCTTACCTAACCAACTCATAACAATTAATGTATGGTCTGTGAAGGTTGTTTTAACGCTATTTGTGTATGTCTGATATTCGGGTGAACAAGAGAAAGGTGCCTCAAGGAACAGAGGAACTGTGTTGGCCTCTGATTTTGCTTTCTTGACTAACGATTTTCGTTCAACTTGAACGATATTAAAGATCCATCTGCCCACTATTCCGGTTATTACTTTTGGAAGCATTTTTATGAGACCTTGTTCCATGATCACACCTGGCTTTGGATTTTGTAAAGTAGTTATGATAACATTTCACTCTTCTTTATTGCGTTTAAGAGCATTCATAGAGAAGCAGCAGTTGCCAGAGGCAGTAGCATCCTGTACCCTTGTTGTCCTGGGTTGTGTGTTGTGATTTCACAGTTTTCTTGATATTCAAAGATTTTGATAATGAGTATGCTGTATAACCCCTGTGGTTTAGCGCTTCTTTTTTATTATAATAATAATGCGTATCGTCAGTGCTATCCGTCGACAATATTTTTGTTGTTGTTGTTGTTTTAATGCCACCTTTGTAGAGTGGAGCTACGTCAGTGACTTTCATATCTTGTGGAATGTTGTCTGTCATATATAGTCATGCCATTATTTTTTTCTAGTGGAGTGACTGGGTCTGGAGCAGAGTATACGGGTATGCATTTTTTTTTCTAAGTCGAAAGGGGTTACGGTATATAAGAAATATTGGCAGAGTTTGTTAATCTGTTTAGTAGCTCACGGAACACTGACTTATACTACCTTCTCAGTATTCTCATTTCTTTGTTGTCATCAATAAAAGCTCAAGTTTTCTTTTACCATCTACGGGGGAAGAAGGGGGACATCTTGATGTTAGTGAAGGCTCATGAAGGGGGACATCTGGATGTTAGTGAAGGCTCATGAAGGGGGACATCTTGATGTTAGTGAAGGCTCATGAAGGGGGACATCTTGATGTTAGTGAAGGCTCATGAAGGGGGACATCTGGATGTTAGTGAAGGCTCATGAAGGGGGACATCTGGATGTTAGTGAAGGCTCATGAAGGGGGACATCTGGATGTTAGTGAAGGCTCATGAAGGGGGACATTTGGATGTTAGTGAAGGCTCATGAAGACGGACATCTTGATGTTAGTGAAGGCTCATGAAGGGGGACATCTGGATGTTAGTGAAGGCTCATGAAGGGGGACATCTGGATGTTAGTGAAGGCTCATGAAAGGGGACATCTGGATGTTAGTGAAGGTTCATGAAGGGGGACATCTTGATGTTAGTGAAGGCTCATGAAGCGGGACATCTGTATGTTAGTGAAGGCTCATGAAGGAGGACATCTTGATGTTAGTGAAGGCTCATGAAGGGGGACATCTGGATGTTAGTGAAGGCTCATGAAGGGGGACATCTGGATGTTAGTGAAGGCTCATGAAGGGGGACATTTGGATGTTAGTGAAGGCTCATGAAGACGGACATCTTGATGTTAGTGAAGGCTCATGAAGGGGACATCTGTATGTTAGTGAAGGCTCATGAAGGGGGACATCTGGATGTTAGTGAAGGCTCATGAAGGAAGACATCTGGATGTTAGTGAAGGCTCATGAAGTAGGACATCTTGATGTTAGTGAAGGCTCATGAAGGGAGACATCTGGATGTTAGTGAAGGCTCATGAAGGGGACATCTTGATGTTAGTGAAGGCTCATGAAGGGGGACATCTTGATGTTAGTGAAGGCTCATGAAGGGGGACATTTGGATGTTAGTGAAGGCTCATGAAGGGGGACATCTTGATGTTAGTGAAGGCTCATGAAGGGGGACATCTGGATGTTAGTGAAGGCTCATGAAGGGGGACATCTGGATGTTAGTGAAGGCTCATGAAGGGGGACATTTGGATGTTAGTGAAGGCTCATGAAGGGGGACATCTTGATGTTAGTGAAGGCTCATGAAGTGGGACATCTGGATGTTAGTGAAGGCTCATGAAGGGGGACTTCTTGAAGTTAGTGAAGGCTCATGAAGGGGGACATCTTGATGTTAGTGAATGCTCACGAAGGGGGACATCTTGATGTTAGTGAAGGCTCATGAAGGGGGACATCTGTATGTTAGTGAAGGCTCATGAAGGAGGACATCTTGATGTTAGTGAAGGCTCATGAAGGGGGACATCTTGATGTTAGTGAAGGCTCATGAAGGGGACATCTGGATGTTAGTGAAGGCTCATGAAGGAGGACATTTGGATGTTAGTGAAGGCTCATGAAGGGGGACATCTTGATGTTAGTGAAGGCTCATGAAGGGAGACATCTGGATGTTAGTGAAGGCTCATGAAGGGGGACATCTTGATGTTAGTGAAGGCTCATGAAGGGAGACATCTGGATGTTAGTGAAGGCTCATGAAGGGGGACATCTTGATGTTAGTGAAGGCTCATAAAGGGAGACATCTGGATGTTAGTGAAGGCTCATGAAGGGGGACATCTTGATGTTAGTGAAGGCTCATGAAGGGGGACATCTTGATGTTAGTGAAGGCTCATGAAGGGGGACATCTGTATGTTAGTGAAGGCTCATGAAGGGGGACATCTGTATGTTAGTGAAGGCTCATGAAGGTGGACATCTGTATGTTAGTGAAGGCTCATGAAGGGGGACATATGTATGTTAGTGATGGCTCATGAAGAGGGACATCTTGACGTTAGTGAAGGCTCATGAAAGGGGACATCTTAATGTTAGTGAAGGCTCTTGAAGGGGGACATCTTGATGTTAGTGAAGGCTCATGAAGGGGGACATCTGGATGTTAGTGAAGGCTCATGAAGGAGGACATTTGGATGTTAGTGAAGGCTCATGAAGGGGGACATCTTGATGTTAGTGAAGGCTCATGAAGGGAGACATCTGGATGTTAGTGAAGGCTCATGAAGGGGGACATCTTGATGTTAGTGAAGGCTCATGAAGGGAGACATCTGGATGTTAGTGAAGGCTCATGAAGGGGGACATCTTGATGTTAGTGAAGGCTCATAAAGGGAGACATCTGGATGTTAGTGAAGGCTCATGAAGGGGGACATCTTGATGTTAGTGAAGGCTCATGAAGGGGACATCTTGATGTTAGTGAAGGCTCATGAAGGGGGACATCTGTATGTTAGTGAAGGCTCATGAAGGGGGACATCTGTATGTTAGTGAAGGCTCATGAAGGTGGACATCTGTATGTTAGTGAAGGCTCATGAAGGGGACATATGATGTTAGTGATGGCTCATGAAGAGGACATCTTGACGTTAGTGAAGGCTCATGAAAGGGGACATCTTAATGTTAGTGAAGGCTCTTGAAGGGGGACATCTATGATAGGAAGGCTCATGAAGGGGACATCTGTATGTTAGTGAAGGCTCATGAAGGGGACATCTGTATGTTAGTGAAGGCTCATGAAGGGGGACATCTTGATGTTAGTGAAGGCTCATGAAGGGGGACATCTTGATGTTAGTGAAGGCTCATGAAGGGGGACATCTTGATGTTAGTGAAGGCTCATGAAGGGGGACATCTTGATGTTAATGAATGCTCATGAAGGACATCTGATGTTAGTGAAGCTCATGAAGCGGACATCTGTATGTTAGTGAAGGCTCATGAAGAGGACATCTTGATGTTAGTGAAGGCTCATGAAGGGGGACATCTGATGTTAGTGAAGGCTCATGAAGGGGACATCTGGATGTTAGTGAAGGCTCATGAAGGGGACATTTGGATGTTAGTGAAGGCTCATGAAGACGGACATCTTGATGTTAGTGAAGGCTCATGAAGGGGGACATCTGTATGTTAGTGAAGGCTCATGAAGGGGACATCTGGATGTTAGTGAAGGCTCATGAAGGGGACATCTTGATGTTAAATGAAGAGCTCATGAAGAGGACATTTGGATGTTAGTGAAGGCTCATGAAGGGACATCTTGATGTTAGTGAAAAGGCTCATGAAGGTGACATCTGGATGTTAGTGAAGGCTCATGAAGAGGACATCTGGATGTTAGTGAAGGCTCATGAAGGGGACATCTTGATGTTAGTGAAGGCTCATGGGAAGGGAGACATCTGATGTTAGTGAAGGCTCATGAAGGGGATATCTGTATGTAGTGAAGGCTCATGAAGGGAGACATCTGGATGTTAGTGAAGGCTCATGAAGGGGGACATCTTGATGTTAGTGAAGGCTCATGAAGGGGGACATCTTGATGTTAGTGAAGGCTCATGAAGGGGACATCTGTATGTTAGTGAAGGCTCATGAAGGGGGACATATGTATGTTAGTGATGGCTCATAGGGGGACATCTTGACGTTAGTGAAGGCTCATGAAAGGGACATCTTAATGTTAGTGAAGGCTCATGAAGGGGGACATCTTGATGTTAGTGGAAGGCTCATGAAGGGGACATCTGGATGTTAGTGAAGGCTCATGAAGAGGGACATCTGTATGTTAGTGAAGGCTCATGAAGGGGGACATCTTGATGTTAGTGAAGGTTCATGAAGGGGGACATCTGAGTTTTGAAGGGTCATGAAGGGGACATCTTGGGTGTTAGTGAAGGCTCATGAAGGGGGACATCTTGATGTTAATGAATGCTCATGAAGGGGGGCATCTTGATGTTAGTGAAGGCTCATGAAAAGGGGCATCTGTGATGTTAGTGAAGGTTTGACATGAAGGGGGACATCTTGATGTTAGTGAAGGCTCATGAAGGGGGACATCTTGATGTTAGTGAAGGCTCATGAAGGGGGACATCTTGATGTTAGTGAATGCTCATAAAGGGGGACATCTTGATGTTAGTGAAGGTTCATGAAGGGGGACATCTGGATGTTAGTGAAGGCTCATGAAGTGGGACATCTGGATGTTAGTGAAGGCTCATGATGTCAAAAATTAGAACTATCGACCCCTTTTTTTTCCGAATCAAACTTAGTTGCTTCTTAAATCCTAGGCGATGTGTCACCCTTACTGGGGTAGCACTTCCCCAGTAATGTAAACAATGATGTATCGACCTTAAACAAGGCTGGTGTTTCCTTTGAAAACACCAGCGTTTAAGCAGCTCTGTTTATGGAGGGTTAACGCTTAGCGAACGGAGGATCGAGCTTCCAACAGTCGCCATGCTGCATGATCCACACGGGGTTAGCACATCATGTAAATTTAATATTTTATTCTGATTTTTATCGTCTTCTCCTATTTTTTTTAATTGTTTGAGTATAGAGGCTGTTTGGAGTGCAGCTGAGCTCAGCCTCTCTAGCTCCTCCTTAATATCTAGTTGACTTTATTCTCTTCCCAGTATGTTTGACTTTACTCTTCTCCTCTCCTCCCAGCATGTGTGACTTTACTCCCAGCATGGGATACCCCGCATGTGTGCACTTTCTCCCAGCAGTGTGCTTTACTCCAGCATGTGTGACTATACTTTCTCCCATGTGTGTGTCTTTACTCCCAGCATGTGTGACTTACTTTCCTCCACTGTGTCTTACTCCCAGCAAGTAAAGTGTCTTTACTCCCAGCATGTGTGACTATACTTTCTCCCAGCAAGTGTGTTCTTTCTCCCAGCATGTGTGACTATACTTTCCTCCCAGCAAGTGTGTCTTTACTCCCAGCATGTGTGACTATACTTTCCTCCCAGCATGTCTTTACTCCCAGCATGTGTGCTATAATCTTCCTCCATGTGTGACTTTACTTTCCTCCCAACATGTGTGTCTTTATTCCCAGCATGTGTGACTATACTTTCCTCCCAGCATGTGTGACTTTACTTTCCTCCCAACATGTGTGTCTTTATTCCCAGCATGTGTGACTATACTTTCCTCCCAGCATGTGTGACTTTACTTTCCTCCCAGCATGTGTGTGTTCTTTATTCCCAGCATGTGTGACTATACTTTCCTCCCAGCATGTGTGACTTTACTTTCCTCCCAACATGTGTGTCTTTATTCCCAGCATGTGTGACTATACTTTCCTCCCAGCATGTGTGACTTTACTTTCCTCCCAACATGTGTGTCTTTATTCCCAGCATGTGACTATACTTTCCTCCCAGCATGTGTGTGTGACTTTACTTTCCTCCCAGCATGTGTGACTTTACTTTCCTCCCATCATGTGTCTTTACTTTCCTTCCAGCATGTGTGACTTTACTTTCCTTCCCATGCATGTGTGACTTTACTTTCCTTCCAGCATGTGTGACTTTACTTTCCTTCCAGCATGTGTGACTTTACTTTCCTTCCAGCATGTGTGACTTTACTTTCCTTCCAGCATGTGTGACTTTACTTTCCTTCCATCATATGTGTTTTTACTTTCCTTCCAGCATATGTGTGTTTACTTTCCTTCCAGCATATGTGTCTTTACTTTCCTTCCAGCATATGTGTCTTTACTTTCCTCCCAGCATGTGTGACTTTACTCCCAGCATGTGTGACTTTACTCCCAGCATGTGTGTCTTTACTCCCAGCATGTGTGACTATACTTTCCTCCCAGCAAGTGTGTCTTTACTCCCAGCATGTGTGACTATACTTTCCTCCCAGCAAGTGTGTCTTTACTCCCAGCATGTGTGACTATACTTTCCTCCCAGCAAGTGTGTCTTTACTCCCAGCATGTGTGACTATACTTTCCTCCCAGCATGTGTGACTTTACTTTCCTCCCAACATGTGTGTCTTTATTCCCAGCATGTGTGACTTTACTTTCCTCCCAGCATGTGTGACTATACTTTCCTCCCAGCATGTGTGACTTTACTTTCCTCCCAGCATGTGTGTCTTTATTCCCAGCATGTGTGACTATACTTTCCTCCCAGCATGTGTGACTTTACTTTCCTCCCAGCATGTGTGACTTTACTTTCCTCCCATCATGTGTCTTTACTTTCCTTCCAGCATGTGTGACTTTACTTTCCTTCCAGCATGTGTGACTATACTTTCCTTCCAGCATGTGTGACTTTACTTTCCTTCCAGCATGTGTGACTTTACTTTCCTCCCAGCATGTGTGACTTTACTTTCCTCCCAGCATGTGTGACTTTACTTTCCTCCCATCATGTGTCTTTACTTTCCTTCCAGCATGTGTGACTTTACTTTCCTTTCAGCATGTGTGACTATACTTTCCTTCCAGCATGTGTGACTTTACTTTCCTTCCAGCATGTGTGACTATACTTTCCTCCCAGCATGTGTGACTTTACTTTCCTCCCAGCATGTGTGACTTTACTTTCCTCCCATCATGTGTCTTTACTTTCCTCCCAGCATGTGTGACTTTACTTTCCTCCCATCATGTGTCTTTACTTTTCTCCCAGCATGTGTGACTTTACTTTCCTTCCAGCATGTGTGACTTTACTTTCCTCCCATCATGTGTCTTTACTTTCCTTCCAGCATGTGTGACTTTACTTTCCTTCCAGCATGTGTGACTATACTTTCCTTCCAGCATGTATGACTTTACTTTCCTTCCAGCATGTGTGACTTTACTTTCCTCCCATCATGTGTCTTTACTTTCCTCCCAGCATGTGTGACTTTACTTTCCTCCCATCATGTGTCTTTACTTTTCTCCCAGCATGTGTGACTTTACTTTCCTTCCAGCATGTGTGACTTTACTTTCCTCCCATCATGTGTCTTTACTTTCCTCCCAGCATGTGTGACTTTACTTTCCTCCCATCATGTGTCTTTACTTTTCTCCCAGCATGTGTGACTTTACTTTCCTTCCAGCATGTGTGACTTTACTTTCCTCCCATCATGTGTCTTTACTTTCCTCCCAGCATGTGTGACTTTACTTTCCTCCCAGCATGTGTCTTTACTTTTCTCCCAGCATGTGTGACTATACTTTCCTTCCAGCATGTGTGACTATACTTTCCTTCCAGCATGTGTGACTTTACTTTCCTCCCATCATGTGTCTTTACTTTTCTCCCAGCATGTGTTACTTTACTTTCCTTCCAGCATGTGTGACTTTACTTTCTTCCCAGCATGTGTGACTTTACTTTCCTCCCATCATGTGTGACTTTACTTTCCTCCCAGCATGTGTGACTTTACTTTCCTCCCAGCATGTGTGACTTTACTTTCCTCCCAGCATGTGTGACTTTACTTTCCTCCCAGCATGTGTTTCTTTCCTCCAATCATGTGTCTTTACTTTCCTTCCAGCATGTGTGACTTTACTTTCCTTCCAGCATGTGTGACTTTACTTTCCTCCCAGCATGTGTGACTTTACTTTCCTCCCAGCATGTGTGACTTTACTTTCCTCCAAGCATGTGTGACTTTAGTTTCCTTCCAGCATGTGTGACTTTACTTTCCTTTCAGCATGTGTGACTTTACTTTCCTCCCAGCATGTGTGTCTTTACTTTCCTCCCAGCATGTGTGACTTTACTTTCCTCCCAGCATGTGTGACTTTACTTTCCTCCCAGTATGTGTTTCTTTCCTCCCATCATGTGTCTTTACTTTCCTTCCAGCATGTGTGACTTTACTTTCCTTTCAGCATGTGTTACTTTACTTTCCTCCCAGCATGTGTGACTTTACTTTCCTCCCAGCATGTGTGACTTTACTTTCCTCCAAGCATGTGTGACTTTAGTTTCCTTCCAGCATGTGTGACTTTACTTTCCTTTCAGCATGTGTGACTTTACTTTCCTCCCAGCATGTGTGTCTTTCCTCCCAGCATGTGTGACTTTACTTTCCTTCCAGCATGTGTGACTTTACTTTCCTTCCAGCATGTGTGACTTTACTTTCCTCCCAGCATGTGTGAATTTACTTTCCTCCCAGCATGTGACTTTACTTTCCTTCCAGCATGTGTGACTTTACTTTCCTTCCAGCATGTGTGACTTTACTTTCCTTCCAGCATGTGTGACTTTACTTTCCTTCCAGCATATGTGTTTTTACTTTCCTTCCAGCATATGTGTCTTTACTTTCCTTCCAGCATATGTGTCTTTACTTTCCTTCCAGCATATGTGTCTTTACTTTCCTCCCAGCATGTGTGACTTTACTTTCCTCCCAGTAAATTATACTTTATTCTTCTCTCAGTATAGTTTAATAAGTCATGATTTATTTATTTTCAATTAATGATTGTTGTTGAAATTAAATTGGTCAGACATGCTGTAGTGACGATAGGTGTTGGTCTGCTGGAGTCTGGTGTCTGTGAATCCATTGCCAAACACGTTTCCAACATTTTTTTCAATACCTCATTCCGAGTATCCACCTCCACATCCACCACCATCAAGGACATTACCAGTAACATACAGGACAAGCTTCAATCCACTGCAGGGGTATACACAATCCCTTGTAATGGCTGCAGCAAATTATACGTCGGCGAAACATCCAGAGACCTCCAAACACGTATTTCAGAACACCAGTACGCAGGCAGATCTGACGACTCAAGAAATGCCTGTGTTCAACACCGAAATTCACACAACCGTTTAATCAACTACAGAAACGCAAGACTCATCGCCAGAGAAGACAACACTCAGTACCGAAGAATCCTGGAATCATCACTTATCTGTATATCCAACAACTTCAACCAGAACAACGGCTTCTACAACATAGCTGAACCTATTGCCAAGAAACTTCTTCATCGCTATCCCACATAGAGCTTAAGAATGGAACACTGCAGAAGGTCTACCCATATACTTATCCAATCTCTTTTTAAAGCTACCCAAGGTTCTAGACTCTCTCACCTTACTTTGAAGACTGTCACATGCAGCATTCTCCACCTGACTATATCCTATAAATACTCATGTACCTTTTATCCAGGTAGATCTGTTTGTAATTTGATAAAGCCCACTGCATGGGCGAAACGTTGTCAATAAAGGATCACATTATACTGCTTATGTGATGAAATTAAGACACATGTGCAACATCTGGGTATCTTTATTGTAGACGTTTCGCCATCCAGTGGCTTTATCAATACAAATTCTATGATATAATTTGAAGACAGTAGAACTATATACAAAAGATGATTTAATCAGTGCCTCGGCCTTGGATTTGTATTGATAAAGCCACTGGAGGGCGAAACGTCTACAATAAAGATACCCAGATGTTGCACATGTGTCTTAATTTCATCTTGTTGGTATTGTATACCATTCTTGTACAACATACTGCGTATGTGTTTATTTTTCCATTGTGTCGGTATTTTATATCATTTGTTTCCACTGTGAAGGTGTGTACGTAAATTACCTTGGGAACCCTACTTGATATGCTCTCCACTCTTTTGTTCTGTACCAGATAGTCGTTATAAATAAAGACGAGGTCTAAGGTAGTTTACAATCTGGCCTTTCTATTTCTCGCTGGCTATAGAGAAATTTGCAAACGAGTCTTGATAACTTGTATGCCATTGTTTATGTAAATTAGGTGCTGGGGCTGTCTCGGCTATCACTGTAGGATAGCCTTCCTTTTCATGCGTCTTGAAATCAGCCAGTATAGTATGTATGGGTCAGGTTTGTAAAGGTTTCTTTGGCATTGTTGGGTTTTCACTAACTGATCTTTTAAATTCTGTTAATTTCCATGACTTTGCGAGGCAGATCAACTCATGGTAGGTAAGTTTTATAAGTCCACTACATAAACTCCAGTTGATCGGTCTCCAAGTGGGGTGGTAATTCACGATAATACTGTACTAGCTAAACACTCATTGCAACCATTTGTAAAGGGGATTGCTGAGAGACCCCCTGACTGTCTTTAAACGGTTACTTAAGTTTCTCCACGTAGTTCTTGCCCTAGTGAGCAGTGGTGCTTACGTCGAACTGCGTGTTGCTGGAACCATTAGCCAAACTGATCCAGCTTTTAACCAGGAGGTGTGGACTGGTTCTGGGCCGCGTGGGCAAAATAACCAATGGAACCATCAACATGTTGGTGTGAGAGGCGGGACAAATAAATATCTGTCAACTAAATTATTTTTTTCAATTATCATTCACATATAAATTCTCACATATAACTCGTCGGTTACAGCACCATTTTTCCTGGACTGAGGCTGTAGCATCAGCACTCTACAGTACTCGTATCGCTACGTAACATACCTTCTTGCTATCGTAGACAGGATTGAGGAAAATTGTGAGTATTGTGAGTGTGGAGTGTGAATGATGAGTATTGTGAGTGTGGAGTGTGAATTATGAGTATTGTGTGTGGAGTGTGAATGATGAGTATTGTGAGTGTGGAGTGTGAATGATGAGTATTGTGAGTGTGGAGTGTGAATGATGAGTATTGTGAGTGTGGAGTGTGAATGATGAGTATTGTGAGTGTGGAGTGTGAATGATGAGTATTGTGAGTGTGGAGTGTGAATGATGAGTATTGTGAGTGTGGAGTGTGAATGATGAGTATTGTGAGTGTGGAGTGTGAATGATGAGTATTGTGAGTGTGGAGTGTGAATATGAGTATTGTGTGTGGAGTGTGAATGATGAGTATTGTGAGTGTGGAGTGTGAATGATGAGTATTGTGAGTGTGGAGTGTGAATGATGAGTATTGTGAGTGTGGAGTGTGAATGATGAGTATTGTGAATGTGGAGTGTGAATGATGAGTATTGTGAGTGTGGAGTGTGAATGATGAGTATTGTGAGTGTGGAGTGTGAATGATGAGTATTGTGAGTGTGGAGTGTGAATGATGAGTATTGTGAGTGTGGAGTGTGAATGATGAGTATTGTGAGTGTGGAGTGTGAATGATGAGTATTGTGAGTGTGGAGTGTGAACGATTGATCTTGAATTCTATTGATTTCCTTGTGATGATGTTGAATTTATTGTGAGAGTAACTTAGTGAGGATGGCAACAAGCTGGTTTATGATAGTAGAACATTGTTGATGTTGAAAGCCATGAATATACAAACGATTTAGTGATTTATGAATTCCATCTCTCTCTGTTTGTTTATCTCTGTCTCTCTGTCTCTGTCTGTCTCTCTCTCTCTCTCTTTCTCTCCCCTCCCTGCCTTCATCATCCAGGTACCTCCAGACTACCCTCACTAAAATAACTCCATACCTTCTCTACTTGCCTCCCTCCCTCCTTCTCTTCCTTCCTCATCAAGTACCTAGTTTCTTCCCTTCCATCTATATAAAAGTACTAACTTTACTTCCTCACCAAAGTATCTTCCTCCTTCCATACTTTCCTGCTTCCATCCCTCCCTCCCTCCCTCCCTCCCTCCCTCCCTCCCTCAATCCCTCCCTCAATCCCTCCCTCACTCCCTCCCTCAGATACCTCGGCTCAAACACTGGGCCACGGTGGACAACTTTTCTTCAGGTTAATTCTGAACAGTTACAAACAAACATGGTCTCACAACTTGACTGTGAGAGAAGACAGGAAGGAGAAGAAGGGTAAATGTGATAGACAAAGATGAGAAGTAAAGAGTGAGAAGTATATGAAGAGAAACTAGATAAACGAGAAAAAAGTTTAGGAAGAGAGGAGTAAAGGGAAAAGGAATAAGGAGAGGGAAGAGGAAATTAAAGTGTAAATGAAGATAAGAGTAAAGGGGAGATGAATATAGGAAGAGAAGAGTGAAGAAAGAGGGAAGGATGGAAATGAGGCTGAGGGAAAATGAGAAAGAAAGAAGAGGTTAGTGGGAGGAGAGGATGAAAGGAAATGGGGAGGTAGGAGAAAGAGGAAGAAGGAGATGTTGTAAAATAGAAGGGAAGAGAGGAAGAACAAAGAACGAGGGGAAGAACCATAAGGAAGGGAGGAAGGGAAGAAGAGATGATAAATGGGAGTGAAGGTGGTAAGGAAGAGACTAAGTTTTCTCCATTCCCACCTTCCCTTCTCAAGATCTACCTTCCTCCACCTCTCCTTAGTCTCCTCCATATCCCACTATCCTCCTCCACCTTTCCCTATTCTCCACCTTTCCCTATTCTCCCCCTTTCCCTATTCTCCTCCACTTTTACCTATTCTCCATCGCCTATTCACCACCTCCATCTACCCTTCTCCCCTATTCTCTTCTATCTCTCCCTATTCTCCTCCATTTTCCCCATCCTTCTCCCATATTCTCCACTTATCATTGTCCACCTCTTCTAACTCTCCTAAATCCTCCTCCTGTTCCTCTACCTCCTTCTTTTCCTAATTTTTCTCCTCCACCTACTTACCATTCTCCTCTTTCTAATCCACATCAAAAAATTTCCTCCTACACTCAATCCTCCTTCATTTCCTAATCCTCCTACTTCCTAATCCTCCCCATTCCTAATCCTTCCCCTTCCTAATCCTCCCCATTCCTAATCCTTCCCCTTCCTAATCCTCCCCCTTCATAATCCTCTCCTCCTAATCCTCCCTACTTCCTAATCCTCCCCTTCATAATCCTCCCTACTTCCTAATCCTCCCCATTCCTAATCCTTCCCCTTCCTAATCCTCCCCCTTCATAATCCTCTCCTCCTAATCCTCCCTACTTCCTAATCCTCCCCTTCATAATCCTCCCTACTTCCTAATCCTCCCCATTCCTAATCCTTCCCCTTCCTAATCCTCCCCCTTCATAATCCTCTCCTCCTAATCCTCCCTACTTCCTAATCCTCCCCTTCATAATCCTCCCTACTTCCTAATCCTCCTCTTCATAATCCTCCCCCTTCATAATCCTCCCCCTTCATAATCCTCCCTCCTTCCTAATCCTCCCTACTTCCTAATCCTTCCCTTTACAATTCTCCCTCCTTAATCCTACCTCTTCATAATCCTCCCTCCTCTCTAATCTTCCCTTCTTCCTAAGCCTCCTCTTCATAATCCTCCATCCTTCGTAATCCTCCTTCCTTCTTAATCCTCCTCTATCTACTAATTCTCCTTCACTTCCTCTTCCTCCTCCACCTGCTTATCCTCCCCATCACTAGGTGGACACCAGGTAACCCTAAATAACACCAGATAACATTAGATAACACCAGGTAACCCTAAATAACACCAGGTAACCCTAAATAACACCAGGTAACACTAGATAGCACCAGGTAACCCTAAATAACACCAGATAACAGGTAACCCTAAATAACACCAGATAACAGGTAACCCTAAATAACACCAGATAACAGGTAACACTAAATAACACCAGGTAACACTAGATAACACCAGGTAACCGTAAATAACACCAGGTAACAGGTAGCCCTAAATAACACCAGGTAACAGGTAGCCCTAAATAACACCAGGTAACAGGTAGCCCTAAATAACACCAGGTAACACTAGATAACACCAGATAAGAGGTAACCCTAAATAACACCAGATAACAGGTAACCCTAAATAACACCAGATAACAGGTAACCCTAAATAACACCAGATAACAGGTAACCCTAAATAACACAAGATAACAGGTAACACTGAATAACACCAGGTAACACTAGATAACACCAGGTAACCCTAAATAACACCAGGTAACACTAGATAGCACCAGGTAACCCTAAATAACACCAGATAACAGGTAACCCTAAATAACACCAGATAACAGGTAACCCTAAATAACACCAGATAACAGGGAACCCTAAATAACACCAGATAACAGGTAACCCTAAATAACACCAGATAACAGGTAACCCTAGATAACACCAGATAACAGGTAACCCTAAATAACACCAGATAACAGGTAACCTTAAATAACACCAGATAACAGGTAACACTGAATAACACCAGGTAACACTAGATAACACCAGGTAACCCTAAATAACACCAGGTAACACTAGATAGCACCAGGTAACCCTAAATAACACCAGATAACAGGTAACTTTAAATAACACCAGATAACAGGGAACCTAAATAACACCAGATAACAGGTAACACTAAATAACACCAGGTAACACTAGATGACACCAGGTAACCCTAAATAACACCAGGTAACATGTAACCTTAAATAACACCAGGTAACATGTAACCCTAAATAACACCAGGTAACATGTAACCCAAAATAACACCAGGTAACACTAGATAACACCAGGTAACATGTAACCCTAAATAACACCAGGTAACATGTAACCCTAAATAACACCAGGTAACATGTAACCCAAAATAACACCAGGTAACACTAGATAACACCAGGTAACATGTAACCCTAAATAACACCAGGTAACATGTAACCCTAAATAACACCAGGTAACATGTAACCCTAAATAACACCAGGTAACACTGTATAACACCGGATAACACCAGTTAACACTAACGCTAAATAACAAAAGGTAACACTAGATAACACCAGGTAGCATTAGATAACACCAGGTAACTATATATAACAACAGGTAACCTAAATAACACCAATTAATACTAGATAACACCAGATAATACCAGGTAGCACTAAATAACACCATAGCACTAGATAACGCCAGGTAACAAAAGATAACACCAGGTAACACCAGGTAACAACAGATAACACCAGTAACACTACATAACACCAGGTAACACTAGATAACACAGGTCTCACTGGATAACACCAGGTAACACTAGATAACACCAGGTAGCACTAGATAACACCACATAACACTAGATAACACCAGGTACCACTTGATAACACCAGGTAACACTATATAACACCAGGTAGCACTAGATAACACCAGGTTCTACTAGATAACACCAGGTTCTACTAGATAACACCAGGTAGCACTAGATAACAACAGGTAACACTAGATAACATAGGGTAACACTACGTAAAACTACGTAACACCAGGTAGGACTAGGCGATACTAAATATCAGGTAACGCTAGGTAACACCACGTAACACCACATAACACTAGGTAACCCGAAATGATATTGCTATAACTTTCACTAAAGAGAAATTAAGATGTTTATCTCACGAGAGTAATTAAGATACTTGTCTCACAAGAGTAACTAAGTTACTTGTCTCACAAGAGTAATTAGGATACTTGTCTCACAAGAGTAATTAAGTTACTTGTTTTACGAGAGTAATTAAGTTACTTGTTTCACGAGAGTAATTAAGTTACTTGTTTCAGGAGAGTAATTAAGTTACTTGTTTCAGGAGAGTAATTAAGTTACTTGTTTCAGGAGAGTAATTAAGTTACTTGTTTCAGGAGAGTAATTAAGTTACTTGTTTCAGGAGAGTAATTAAGTTACTTGTTTCAGGAGAGTAATTAAGATAGTGGTCCCTTGAGTTTTGATAAGGTTGAGCTAGGACTTACCCTCACAATGAAAATTTTAAGATACGATGTACGTATGATGGTGCGTGTGTTCGTGGCCTGGTTGATAGCATTCTCAGCTTACACACTTAGATCTGGGGATTGATCCCGACACGGCTGAAAGGTTGGGCATGTTTCCTGACACCTGCTGCCCCTGTTCACCCAGCAGTAAGTAGGTACTTGGGTTTTGGTCGACTGGTGTGGGTCGCATTCTGGGGAATAAGATTGACTAAAGTTGTCCGAAATGCTCTGCATAACCAAGGACTTTTTTATATATAGTAATATGCCAGTAATGTCAACTAGGGTTGTAACAGTTGTAGCATGTACTTATAGAAATATAAATTATTATTTTCAGTGCACGTGGGTGGGCCTTAGCCAATCAGCATTGTGGTAACTTGCCTCTTGAGCGGCGTCTGAGCCAATAGGAGCGTCACTTCTTGTGTGGGTGGGCTTTAGCTAACCAGCGATACGTGTAGGTTTGGCGGTTAGCCAAGGCCAACCCACACAGCATCAAGGCCAACCCACACAGCATCAAGGCCAACCCACACAGCATCAAGGCCAACCCACACAGCATCTAAGTTATTGAGGGAGTGGGAAGGTGTGTTAGATGGCTTAATCAATCAGCAATGGTATTGAATGTTTCTATGGTAGCGTCTCAGCCAATAGCAGAGTTTGTACTACAGTCTATTATTGAATCTACCACTTGTGTTGCCCACACCATCTTTGGATTATTTAACCTTTGTAACTGCATTTGTGATTTAATTAGGCCACCATTTATTTTACCAAGTCATCATGGCCCCTAAAGTGCGCAGTCAACAGGCACTTTCTGAAGATCAAGCAAGAAGTTGTTAAAAATATGATGGAGTAAGAATTAGTGGATTGGTGCGTGAATATGACTTTCCACAATCAACCATCTCTATTATCAAGCAAAAAGAAATAATAAAGAATATTAAAGTGGCTGGTGAATATAAACTAGTGAAAAAAAGGCAGTGTGTTTCAAGAAAATGGCCGATATTAAGTGTTGAGACATGGTGAGTCTTAGTGCTGATAAAGAAGCTGCTGAAGCTTTTTAGCTTCAGCAGCTTCTTTATCAACACTGGAAAGGAAAATAACCATGGCACTTGTATACTAAATAATGTAGATCTTAATTATTCTGCGACAAATATTTAGGAGCTCTGGTTAGCAGTAATGTAAAACCAAGACAACAGTACTTGATTGTTCACAATAAAGCGATATGCTGCACAGTTCTGGTCACCGTAATACACAATGGATATAAAAGTGCTGGAAAACGTACAAAGAAGAATGACAAAGTTGATCCCATGTATCAGAATTTTTTTCTAAGAGGATATACTGAGGGCCCTGAATTTGCACTTTCTAGAATGGCGTAGAATTAGGGAGGATATGATTGAGGTGTATAAATGGAAAACAGGAATAAATAAAGATGTAAATAACGTACTAAAAATATCTAACCAAGACAGGACTCGCAGCAATGGATTCAGGTTGGAAAAAATTGCGTTTAGAAAGGATATAGGAAAGTACTGGTTTGGTAATAGAATTGTGGATGAGTGGAACAAAACTCCCGAGTAACGTCATTGAAGCTAAAACGTTGTGTGGGTGGGTGAGAGTTGAACCTGATTAGCATGGGTCAGTAGGTCTGCTGCAGTGCTCCTTTCTTATGTTCTTATCCAGGGGCAGGTTGGGTGTTGTCTGGCGTTGCAACAAGGTCTGGGTGACAAGCATTGTTTTGTCCGTCATTCAAGAGCTACCTGCACATCAACAAACTTCCTGTAAAGGCACTGTTTCTGGATAATGCACCAGGTCATGATCCAAAACTTGCCCAATCTCTGGCGGCGGAATTTAGCATTGTTACAGTTACACCACTACTATGGACCAGCAATTGATTGCGAATTTCAAGAAGATTTACGCCAAGAAGATGTTTGCCTTTGCAGACTTCAGGAGTCTGGACCAACAGCTACAAGAATTCTTGAAGACTAAGTTTAACATCTTTGATTGTGTGAGACTCATAGTGAATCCCTGGAATGAAGTTTCCACTCGGTGCCTCAGTGCAGCCTGGAAGAACTTGCGGCCTTCAGTCACCTTCGATCTTGAAGGATTTGAGACTGAGAAGAATGTAAACCAAGAGATTGCCACTCTTGGTGAGGCAATGTGGCTGGAAGTTGATGAAGAGGATGTGGAGGAGTTAATTTATGACCACAGACGGAGTTGACAACAGAAGAGCTCCAGAAATTAGGGGAGATGGACGAGAAGAACATTGGAGAGAAATAAATGGAGGAAGATGACCATAGGATAACAGCTGCAGAAATTCAGGAGTTTTTTACTTATTAGGAAAGTGTGAAAAGAATCATAAGAAAGCATCTAGACATTGAAAAACTGAACACTATTCATGTGCTTTTGAAGACAATGTTTTATATTGTAAGGGCCTCAGAAGCAAGCGACAGACACAATTAACTCTGGGGAGATTTTGCAAGAACTTCTCCTTCCAACCAGTAACCTCTCCACCTCTCCCCCACCACCACACCAACAACAGTAAAACTTGCACTTCGGGGTTTTTGGAACGTATTACTATAAATCCTTGTATTTAGGGGTTTAAATAACGATAGTTTTGAGATATACGTCTTCTGCAACGGATTAATATCATAATTCCAGGGACCATTGTACTTCTCAAATGGGTAAATAAGAAAGATACTTATCTCACGAGGGTAATTAAGAAAGATACTTATCTCACGAGGGTAATAAAGATATGTCATCTTACCCAAATTTCGTCTTACCCAAGATTCGTCTTATCCTAGATTCGTCTTATCCTAGATTCAGCTTTACCCTTGATTTTCTATTTTCCAGTTTCTCTCTCTCTCCTTCACTGTTTGTTATTTTATTTCACTGAGTTTATCCAATCACTTTATTCTGGTTTGCCCTCTTTCTGATTTTCTTTTATCTTCAATTTTGGTTTTTGGTTATCACTTCTTTGTTGATCCTGAATGTGCGTGTGTTTTATATATATATATATATATATATATATATATATATATATATATATATATATATGTCGTGCCGATTAGGTAAAACTGGTCAATTAGCAAGAACTCATCTAAAATTTAGTCCTTTCTAAAATTTTCTCTTATACGTTTAAAGATATATTTTTTTCATTTATGTTAATGTAAGAATTTATAATTTTGTACCAAGAGAAACTTTGAAAACCTACCTAACCTTATTATAACAAGCGCAATTTAATTTAGCCTAACCCAACTAAATATATTTTAGATACGTTAACATTAATTTAATAATAAACAAACACAATGAAATATAATTTTTTCGTTATGTTCAGAATGATTTTGGCGAAATTATTGCATACACAAATTTTCACTTGTCTTATATGGCAAGGTAAGCGTTGCTATTTAAGCCAAAATAGCAAGTTTTACCTAATCGGCACGACATATATATATATATGTCGTGCCGATTAGGTAAAACTGGTCAATTAGCATGAACTCATCTAAAATTAAATCCTTTCTAAAATTTTCTCTTATACGTTTAAAGATATATTTTTTTCATTTATGTTAATGTAAAAATTTATAATTTTGTACCAAGAGAAACTTTGAAAACCTACCTACTAAATATATTTTAGATAAGTTTACAATAATTTAATAATAAATAAACGCAATGAAATAAAAAAAATTTCGTTAGGTTCGAAATGATTTTTGCGAAATTATTGCAAATACAAATTTTCGCTTGCTTTACTTAACAAGAAGGGCGTAGCTATTTAAGCCAAAATCGCAAGTTTTACCTATTCGGCACGACATATATACGTATATATATATATATATTTTTTTTTTTTTTCAACAAGTCGGCCGTCTCCCACCGAGGCAGGGTGACCCAAAAAGAAAGAAAATCCCCAAAAAGAAAATACTTTCATCATCATTCAACACTTTCACCACACTCATACATAATCACTGTCTTTGCAGAGGAGCTCAGATACGACAGCTGAGAAAAGTCCCTCCCAGCTGTCACTATCTCAGACCCCTCCTTTAAAGTGCAGGCATTGTACTTCCCATTTCCAGGACTCAAGTCCAACTAAATCAATTAACTGGTTTTCCCCTGAATCCCTTCACAAAATGTTACCCTGCTCACACTCCAACAGATCGTCATGTCCCAAAAACCATTCGTCTCCATTCACTCCTATCTAACACGCTCACACATGCTTGCTGGAAGTCCAAGCCCCTCGCCCACAAAACCTCCTTTACCCCTCCCTCCAACCTTTTCTAGGACGACCCCTACCCCGCCTTCCTTCCCTACAGATTTATACGCTCTTCAAGTCATTCTACTTTGATCCATTCTCTCTAAATGACCAAACCACCTCAACAACCCCTCTTCAGCCCTCTGACAAATACTTTTAGTAACTCCACACCTTCTCCTAATTTCCACATTCCGAATTTTCTGCATAATATTTACACCACACATTGCCCTTAGACAGGACATCTCCACTGCCTCCAGCCTCCTCCTCGCTGCAGCATTTGCAACCCATGCTTCACACCCATATAAGAGTGTTGGTACCACTATACTTTCGTACATTCCCTTCTTTGCCTCCATGGATAACGTTTTTGTCTCCACAGATACCTCAATGCACCACTCACCTTTTTTCCTTCATCAATTCTATGGTTAACCTCATCCTTCATAAACCCATCCGCTGACACGTCAACACCCAAATATCTGAAAACATTTACTTCTTCCATAATCCCTCTTTCCAATGTGATATCCAATTTTTCTTTATTTAAATCGTTTGATACCCTCATCACCTTACTCTTATCTATGTTCACTTTTAACTTTCTACCTTTACACACTCTCCCAAACTCGTCCACTAACCTTTGCAACTTTTCTTTAGAATCTCCCATAAGCACAGTATCATCAGCAAAAAGTAACTGTGTCAACTCCCATTTGCATTTAATTCTCCATAATTTAATCCCACCCCTCTCCCCAACACCCTAGCATTTACTTCTTTTACAACCCCATCTATAAATATATTAAACAACCATGGTGACATTACACATCCCTGTCTAAGACCTACTTTTACCGGGAAGTAATCTCCTCTCTCCTACACACCCTAACCTGAGCCTCACTATCCTCATAAAAACTCTTTACAGCCTTCAGTAACTTACTACCTATTCCATACACTTGCAACATTTGCCACATTGCTCCCCTATCCACTCTATCATATGCCTTTTCTAAATCCATAAATGCAATAAAAACTTCTCTACCTTTATCTAAGTACTGTTCACATATATGCTTCACTGTAAACACTTGATCTACACATCCCTACCCACTCTAAAGCCTCCTTGCTCATCTGCAATCCTACTCTCTGTCTTACCTCTAATTCTTTCAATAATAACCCTGCCATACACTTTACCTGGTATACTCAGTAAACTTATTCCCCTATAATTTTTACACTCTCTTTTATCCCCTTCCCTTTATATAAAGGAACTATACATGCTCTCTGCCAATCCCTAGGTACCTTCCCTCTTTCATACATTTATTAAACAAAAATACCAACCACTCCAGCACTATATCCCCCTGCTTTTAACATTTCTGTCATGATTCCGTCAATTCCAGCTGCTTTACCCCTTTCATTCTACGTAATGCCTCACGCACCTCCCCCACACTCACATCCTGCTCTTCTTCACTCCTAAACGATGTTGTACCTCCTGGCCAGTACATGAAATTACCGCCTCCCTTTTTTCATCGACATTTAAAAGTTCCTCAAAATATTCCGCCATCTACCCAATACCTCCAGCTCCCCATCTACTAACTCCCCTACTCTGTTTTAACTGACAAATCCATTCGTTCCCTAGGCTTTCTTACCTTGTTTATCTCACTCCAAAATTTTTCTTGTTTTCAGCAAAATTTCTTGACAGAGCCTCTCCCATTCTTTCATCCGCTCTTCTTTTACACTCTCTCACCACTCTCTTCACATTTCTTTTACTTTCCATATACTCTGCTTTTCTATTAACACTTCTGTTTTGTAAAAACCTCTCATAAGCTACCTTTTTCTCTTTTATCACACCCTTTACTTCTTCATTCCACCACTCACTCCTCTTTCCTCCTGCACCCACCCTCCTATAGCCACAAACTTCTGCCCCACATTCTAATACTGCATTTTTAAAACTATCCCAACTCTCTTCAACCCCCCCACTACTCCTACTTGCACTAGCCCACCTTTCTGCCAATAGTTGCTTATATCTCACCCTAACTTCCTCCTCCCTTAGTTTATACACTTTTACCTCTCTCTTACTTGCTGTTGCCATTTTATTTTTGTCCCATCTACCTTTTACTCTAACTGTAGCTACAACCAAATAATGATCTGATATATCCGTTGCCCCTCTATAAACATGTACATCCTGAAGCCTACTCATCAACTTTTTATCCACTAATACATAATCCAACAAACTACTTTCCTACGTGCTATATCATACCTTGTATATTTATTTATCCTCTTTTTCATAAAATATGTATTACTTATTACCAAACCTCTTTCTACACATAGCTCAATTAATGGTTCCCCATTTACATTTACCCTGGCACCCCAAATTTACCTACTACTCCATCCACAACATTTTTCCCACTTTAGCATTAAGATCCCCAACCACAATTACTCTCTCACTTGGTTCAAAACTCCCCACACACTCACTCAACATTTCCCAAAATCTCTCTCTCTCCTCTACACTTCTCTCTTCTCCAGGTGCATAAACACTTACTATAACCCACTTTTCACATCCAACCTTTATTTTACTCCACATAATCCTTGAATTTATACATTTATATTCCTTCTTTACCTGCCATAACTGATTATTCAACATTATTGCCACTCCTTCTTTAGCTCTAACTCTATTTGAAACCCCTGATCTAATCCCATTTATTTCTCCCCACTGAAACTCTCCTACCCCTTCAGCTTTGTCTCACTTAAAGCCAGGACATCCAGCTTCTTTTCATTCATAACATCTACAATCATCTCTTTCTTATCATTCGCACAACATCCACACACATTCAAACATCTCACTTTGACGGTTTTCTCTTCTTCTTTTAGTAAGCTATACAGGAAAAGGGTTACTAGCCCATTGTTCCCGGCATTTTAGTTGACTTTTACAACACGCATGGCTTACGGAGGAAGATTCTTATTCCACTTCCCCATGGATATGAAAGGGAAAGCAATAAGAAAAGAACTATTAAGATAAAATCAAAGAAAACTCAGATGAGTGTGTATACATAAACGTGTACATGTATGTGTAGTGTGAACCTAAGTGTAAGTAAAGTAGCAAGACGTACCTGAAATCTTGCATGTTTATGAGACAAAAAAAGACACAGCAATCCTACCATCATGTAAAAACAGTTTCAGGTTTCTGTTTCACAGTCACCTGGCAGGATGGTAGTACCTCCCTGGGTGGTTGCTGTCTACCAACCTACTACCTATATATATATATATATATATATATATATATATATATATATATATATATATATATATATATATATATTATATGCTCTGATGTTACACCATGCGTGGTGAGTGTGTCGTGGTGTGTGTGGGTGTACTCACCTAGTTGTGGTTGCAGGGTCGAGTCATAGCTCCTGGCCCCGAGTGTGTGTGTGTTTGTGTGTGTGTGTGTGTGTGTGTGTGTGTGTGTGGCGTGGATCAGTTATTGAGCTGTGGTGTGTGATTCCTGCTGCTGCTATGACACCCTCGTCCGTTAGCAGAGACAGATGTCGATACATGTGAAAACATGCATTGTTTAGAGAAGCTACAGGTCTGTCTGTCTGCCTGTCTATCTCTGCCTTTTGGTCTGTCATTCTGCCTATCTGTCTGAATGTCGTTGTGTTTGTATGCTTGTCTGCCATTTGTCAAGCAATGGGAATAAGTGTTGACGGTTTGAAGGGCTTCTAAAATACTCGACTTCATTTTGTAAACTCGTCTCTCGTCGTGACTTCTACATTGTGTGACCAGCTTCTACCATGCATAATCTCTATCGCGTGACACCCCCCCCCTTCCATATTTAAAGTCTTGTTTATCGTCCAGATCCCTCGCGTATTATTCTTTGGAAACCAAAGTCGTGTCTGAATATCGTCTGCATCACTGTAATTACCTGTACTGTTTACCTCGTTTGCAAATGCTTTTAAATTTTCCTTAGTCAGTGTGTGGTGTGACACGAACAAATTGCTAATTAGATAATATCAATAGCAACTTATTCCATAATTCATACATAATAACTTAAAAATTGGAGTTGAAAATTGGTGAAATATTTTCGCTTTATTTTTAAGGAGAGATTACATATTCATCCTGTTTTTTTTTTTACTGTTACTCCAATGACGTTTATTCCTTCGTTATTGTTTTACTCGTGATCTTGGACAAGTTATGTAGTTTGGTGTTTTGAGCATTTGTTTAACAGGATGCTTTGTTAGATCAACATTTAAATTTAAAATTGGCCATCTGTTGCCAAAAAAAAATCCTTAAATGAAATATTCACAGCATAACAAATTACATAACGCATCCAAAAATGAGCACGATTGAAAAAATCAAGGATAAGGACTGAAGTAAAAATATCTGCCTAATTTGCGACGCCTTTCTTCGTGTCCAGTCACTGTCAAAGCATCTTTGATACTTTTTTGTTTCTATTCATATTTAACAAGTGTGAATTCCGACGTGACTGAGACCACGGACGTAATTTCAGTTTCAGCGGTAGACATCGACGCAGATGTCATCATGACATTACAGATATACGTAACAAACTTTATGGCTGGTAAACTCTCAGCAGATGAGGTCTGTTTACAAGCCTCCATCGACAAGGTCGAGATAAAAACTAGATGACTAAGTGTCCACAATAGTTAGGACGTCTCTGGTTGATGTACATGGCGATGATGGATGTTCTTCTTCATTTCATAAAGTCAGAAAGAACAGGAATTTTTGAAGGTCATCCCTATTATCTTCTAGAAGTGATGCCGTATTTTGCAGCTGCTGGGCACAGTTTGTATGCAAAATCTGTGCAAATCTACCTACCATAGGTGATGCAACTCTAGAGTCGACATCCAGACGTGTTTACGTTCTTCCAAAGTTCGCACAAAGGTTGTTCGACGAAGCGACAGATATTGGGTCGGGAAATTATTTGAAATAATTATCTTTCAAATGGTAATGAGAACCATGAAAACGACAGGAGGGAACAGCAACGTCCCAACGGGTATAATGGCTCAGGAGGGAACAGTAACGTCCCAACGGGTATAATGGCTCAGGAGGGAACAGTAACGTCCCAACGGGTATAATGGCTCAGGAGGGAACAGTAACGTCCCAACGGGTATAATGGCTCAGGAGGGAACAGCAACGTCCCAACGGGTATAATGGCTCAGGAGGGAACAGCAACGTCCCAACGGGTATAATGGCTCAGGAGGGAACAGCAACGTCCCAACGGGCATAATGGCTCAGGAGGGAACAGCAACGTCCCAACGGGTATAATGGCTCAGGAGGGAACAGTAACGTCCCAACGGGCATAATGGCTCCTTTCTATACTAGCATATACTGATTTTACCAATCAGATACAGGGTATCAGATACAGGGTATCAGATACAGGGTATCAGATAGGTGAATGTCAGAAATATGTGACAAAAGCAAGACAAGTAAGAGATGCCAAGGATACATCTTGTCTCGTCGAATTTCTTTTAGAACAGAAATTCATTTTGCAAGATGCAGTATCTGTACCGGAGTTATGGATGTCAAAACTTTAAATGCGGACAAAGCCAAACCAATGGGTTGTAAGATCCTTAAGTCAGTGGTGGGGAAAGAAGCTGTAGACTATGCATTTACAATGGGCACTAAAGTTTCTGCTAAAATCTGTGATGAACCTATCTATGTGGACTCGTATTTACTCTTTTTAGCGTTTGTTAACAGCAGACACTGAAGCTACTGACAGCAGAGTAGATCTATTCCAGTATGAGTTCTAAAAGTTACTCTTCAACTTTATTCGAGTCAGAGGCCAAAAAAACAGCACTTGTTGCAGCAATTTGGATAGCAGGTAGAGGCGCTGACTTGTCTCCAACAGCCGAGTGACAAACGAAGTACATCCTTGAAGGTCTCTCACTGTCCCAGCCATTACCATGGTCACCTGATGCTGCATTTGACTCTCTACGATGTATGTTAACAGTGTTACTAGAACGAATAAAAATCCCATAATTATATTTGCACCGGTATGAAAACGATTCAGCTACTAAGGCTGTGACACACATCGTCGAAATAAAAGGACTATCGGTCTCGAAGTAAATTTTGAGGAGGGGAAAGGTAGGCCTATCAAAATGAAGAAAGAACACTTCTTGGCCAACAATACAGAGACTATATATAAGGCTTATTTAGAAGTTGCAAGAAAGTAAATGCAAAACTGCCGATTTGTTAATTGTCCACTTAGTGGCAAAATCTTCTTCTAACTATACCACTACAGTCATCGGAGAGGACACAGCTTTTGATATTGCCTAGTTTGCATACTGACTTTGGTTCTTTCGATCTGTTCCTTAGATCAGGCAAAAAATACAGCAGAGTCGAAAACATTCAATGGCTGCTAAGCGGTTTTGGTTGAGAGACGTTCAACTTTTGAATATGTTCTCTGGGTGTGACAGCGTGTCACGCATGTTAGGTATTGGGAAATGGAAAGCTTTAAATGAAGCTTAATAATAATACTCATTTCAAAAAAAGGCAGAAGTGGTCTACCTAATAGTAAGCATAGAGGTCACCTCAGCTGGAGAAGAGGCGCTTGTCTGATTGTGTAATGGTATCCACAGTGAAGGACTGGAAACACCTCTCCTGCGCAGGTTCACATGCTATCATCTGCAGCAGCACGATATCACGGCGCTCGTGCTCATTTAAAAGTTCAACACTGGATACGCAGTCTCCTGAATGCAGATGATTGTGGAGGGATATTGGTTAATGAATGACTTGAATCACGGACAAATTGATCACCAGCTTTAAACCTCTACCGAAGGTGATCAGATGCAATTGCAAGACGGATCGTGATACGAAAAGATGTATTTGCAAAAAACATGGTCTGGAATGCTTAATAGCATGTACTGAGTGTAAGGAAGCTAGTTGGGCAAACTCATCCTCACCAGCAGTAACAACCTAGTTGATCAGGCCGTGATCCACCGGAAAACTTGATCGTGGATCGGGCCGCGTGGGCATTGATCCCCGGAATACCCTCCAGGTAGACCTTGTAAGAGCGACAGGGACGGAGTGTGAGATGTATTTGCAGTAAGAAGAGCCAGTTTTTGTTTTGATCCAAGTTTTCAATATTAAACGAAATTTATCTGTTAGCTGTTAACATTAACCTGTCTTCAAAATATATCGCACCATAATTCAGTCATTTACTATATTTAGTGTATTAATATTGGTAGAATTACCGACAATATGTTAAGTAAAATGACACAAATGTAACTAATGAGACATTTTATTGTGGCAACGTTTCGCTCTGGAGAGCGAAACGTTGCCACAATAAAATGTCACATTAGTTGCATTTGTGTCCTTTTACTTAATATATTTAGTGTGCACAATGCGAGTACTTCCTAACATACCCTTAACCCTTTAAATATGACAAATTTGATAATTCTGAAAACAGAAAACCAATGTAATGGTTTAAGACATTGGGCCGTGACAGAGGTTTATTAAATAAATATTTTGATTAAGAAACTCAGGCATCTAGAAACGAAAATGTAGGTTTAATGGGAGATTTTAAATTTAGCTAAACTGATTTGAGCATCTTGACAAGTATTCTAGTCTATAGACTTTCTTGAAACAGTTTAGGACTACTTTTTGAAACAGTTTTGTGAGAACCAGCTAGAGAAAATAACCTGATGGACCTGTACACATAGAACTCACACATAATAGATTGAAACTTATGACGACGTTTCTGTCCGACCTGGACTATTAGTTGGTCACATGTGTGACTGTGTCATAAATGGTTTTGAAAACCGACAAGTTGAAGATTGAGACACTTATGCAACATATGGGAAGCTTTATTGAAGACAAGTTTCGCCACACAGTGGCTTCATCAGTCCAATACAAAGCAGAAAGGTGTAAGGAGAGGAGGAGTTTGAAGTAATCAGTCCCTCAGCCTAGAATCGATGTGTTTAGTCCATCACTCTTGTAGAAAGTATAGCATAGGGCCGTAGAAGTGGCTTATATACTGTAGTCAGGTAGCCACTTCTACGGCCCTATGCTGTACTTTCTACAAGAGTGATGGACTAAACACATCGATTCCAGGCTGAGGGACTGATTACATAAGAACATAAGAACATAAGAATGGAGGAACACTGCAGAAGGCCTACTGGCCCATACAAGGCAGGTCCATATCAAAACCACCACTACCTAAGAATTTACTCCCGTACTCACGACACCAATCAAACCCAGCCCCTCCCACTCATATATTTGTCCAATCTCTTTTTAAAGCCACCCAAGGTCCTAGCCTCTATCACAGTACTCGGAAGATTGTTCCACGCATCTACAACTCTGTTCGAAAACCAGTACTTGCCTATGTCTTTTCTAAATCTAAATTTATCCAATTTAAATCCGTTATTTCTGGTTCTTACTTGGTTCGATATCCTCAGTATTTTACTAATATCTCCCTTGTTTATGCCCATCATCCACTTGTACACCTCGATGATATCTCCTCATTCTACGTCTCTCCAGAGAGTGGAGATTCAACGCTCTAAGTCTATCTTCATACGGGAGATTTCTTATACTGTAAATCATTTTAGTCATTCTTCTTTGTATGTTCTCCAATGAATCTATATCCATCCTGTAGTAAGGAGACCAAAACTGAGCTGCATAATCCAAATGAGGTCTCACTAGTGATGTATAGAGCTGTAAAATAACTTTTGGACTTCTGTTGCTTATACTTCTTGAAATAAATCCTAGTAATCTGTTAGCCTTATTGCGCACACTTAGGCACTGTTGTCTTGGCTTTAGATTCCTACTTACCATGACTCCCAAGTCTTTTCACATTCTGTATGATCAAGCTCTACTTCACCTAGTTTATAAATTCGAGGGATATTTTCATTACCAAGGACTAGTACCTTACACTTGTCACATTGAACTTCATCTGCCACTTTTCAGACCAAGACATTAATTTGTCCAAATCCTCCTGGAGTTCACTGGTGTCCTCCTCAGAATGAATCATACGGCCTATTTTTGTATCATCAGCAAATTTACTCATGTCACTTGCAATTCCTTCATCAAGGTCATTTATGTAAATTATGAACAACAATGGGCCTAAAACTGATCCTTGTGGAACGCCACTAGTGACTAATCCCCATTCAGATTTGACCCCATTAATGGAAACTCTCTGCTTTCTATTGGTAAACCATGCCTCTATCCATGCTAGAACTTTACCTCCTATACCATGAGCTGCCACCTTTCTTAAGAGTCTCTTGTGAGGTACTCTATCGAAGGCCTTACTGAAATCCAAGTAAACTATATCATATTCTTTATCACTGTCTACTGCCTCAAATGTTTTATTGAAAAACGTCAGTAAATTTGTTAGGCAGGAACGACCTCTCGTGAACCCATGCTGAGATTCATTAATCAAATTATGTTCTTCAAGGTGACTTCTAATAAAATCAGCTATAATTGATTCTAATAATTTGCCTACTATAGATGTGAGGCTTATTGGACGGTAATTTGATGGAATTGACTTATCCCCTGATTTGAATATAGGAACTACAATAGCTATCTTCCACATCTCTGGCACAACACCAGTTAGGATGGACGTATTAAACACATTCGTTAATGGCTGACTAAGTTCCATCTTGCATTCTTTAAGTACCCTGGAAAACAACTCGTCGGGTCCCGGGGACTTATTTTGCTTCAGTTTATCTATCTGTTTGATAACCATGTCCC
>WNWK01016450.1:0-44917 GCA_009830355.1 Cherax destructor
AACTTCATCTAACATCGTACATCATAAAACGATTTGGAGAGAAAAAAAATAGATAGATAGCATTTAATGTCCACATCACAAAAATCTTTGAAAGAGTTCTAAGAATCAAGATCGCCAACCACTGGAATACCCAACATTTGCATAACCCAGGGCAGCATGGATTTAGAGAATGTGCTCCTGCCTGTGACAACTACTGGACCACTAGGACATGGTCTTGGTTGCACTGAAGGACAAACAGAACGCAGATGTAGTATACACAGACTTTACAAAATCCTTCGACAAGTGAAATCATGGTATCATAGCAAACAAAATGCGTGATAAAAGAATAACTGGAAGTTTGTAAATGGAGCTTTAACTTCCTAACCGATACAACACAAACAGTAATAGTAAACAGAGTTGACTCAGAGGCGGCTACAGTGAAAAGCTCTGTTCCACAAAGTACAGTACTCGCTCCCATCCTTTTCTCCATCCTCATTTATGACAGAAACAGAGATGTAAACAACAGCACTGTGTCTTCCTTTGCTGATGATACTAGAATTTGCATGAGTGTCATCCACTAAGGACACTGCAACTCTATTAGCGGGTAAAAACCAAGTCTTCAAATGCCACACAGAAAACAATATGAAGTCAATGAGGACAAATTTCAGTTACTCGGCTATGGAAAGCTTGAGGAAATAAAAGCTAGTTGAGTATAAAACAAATTCTAATCACACAGAACGGAAAACTAATGCGAAAGACTTAGGAGAGATAATGTCAGAGAATCTCACTTTCAAAGAACATGACAATGTCTTTATCACATCTGCTAGGAAAATGATAGGAGGGATAATGAGAAGCTTTAAAACAAGGGATGCCAAGCCAATGATGATTTTCTTTAAATCACTTGTTCTCTCTAGGCTAGAATACTGCTGAACACTAGCGACCCTTTCAAGGCAGGTGAAATTGCAGATCGGAGAATATACAGAGAACTTTCGTCGTATGTTTAAATACAGTCAAACACCTCAATTACTGGGATCGTTTGAAGTCCCTTGAAAGTAGGCGAGAAAGATATATCATAATTTACAAGGAAAATACTAGAGGACTAGTTGCAAATCCGCACATATAAATCACTTCCTATGAAAACAAAAGACTCGACAATCGGTGCAACATACTACCAATGAAAAGCAGGGTGCTAAGTACACTAAGTGATAACACAACACAAAAAGTGTCGGGGCCCAAGACTGTTCAACTGCCTCCCAGCAGTGGTGGACCTGACTTAACTCAGTGAAGACGTGTCTTGTGTGCTCTCTGTCAATCTGAAGAAGATGTCCTTTTTGAGCCTACTCTACCAGCAGCTGAAGGAAGAACTGAGGGTAGCTAAGCTTGAGATACAGCGACTGACTGAGGAAAACAAGAGGATTCGTAGTAATCCTCCTGTTGAGAATCCTCAAGCCAGGAAAGGAACCTGGACAGTGGCTAAAACGCATGGGACAAAGTTAAGGCTCAAGAGGACGGGTGGAGAGGTAGAAACAACGAAGACCCAGGAGAATGTTGTGGAAACATCGAACCCATTCTCCGTGCTACCCGATGAATGTGAGTCGACTTCTGGGAGCGTCACGACGAAAGACACAAAGGAAGGTAAAACATTGTTGTTGTTGGGGACAGTCAGGTTAGGTACATGGATAGGGCTTTCTGTTTGATTGATAGGAGTAGGAGACAGAGGGTTTGCTTTCCTGGGGCTGGGATGGAGGATATTGTTAGCCGTCTGGACGACATCATGAGAGGTAATGGGAGCAATCCTATTATCTGTCTCAGTGCTGGAGGCAACGATGTTGGCAGACGTAGGAGTGAGGACCTGACTAGCAGGTTTAGGTCAGCAATAGACATAATTAGGAAGAAGGGTGGGAACCCTGTCATATGTGGTATTTTGCCAAGGAGAGGAGTTGGAATGAATGGCTGTCCAGGGCAATTGGTGTCAATTGCTGGCTGGACAAATACTGTAAGGAAAATTCAGTAACATTCATTGACAACTGGGACCTCTTCTATGGCAGAAATGACATGTATGCCAGGGATGGGGTTCACTTATCCAGGTCTGGGGTGGGGCACTGGCAACTGCAGTGGAGGGAGCTGTTAGGGCTTTAAACTAGAAATAGTTAGTGGTATGGGTTTTGGGGGAAAACAGAGAAGTCCCAGTGTAGTAATATTATAAGTTGTAGGAGAACTAGTAATAGGCAGAATAAGGTGGATAGTGGAAAGCTAGTGACACTAGATGACAAGGACAGTAATAGGTATAGTGGAAAACAGAGATGAGCAGGAAGGGTAAAGAAAAGGAGGGTCTCTAAATATATATTACACCAATAGTCGTAGTGCTAGGAATAAGATGGACGAGTTGAGATTAGTTGCAAGTACGGGTAATATTGATGTTTTTGCAATAACTGAGACATGGTTTAATATGAAAATCGGACTTGCCTGCCGAATGTCACATTAAGGGTTTTAAATTGTTCCAAGAGACAGAAGTATCGGGAAAGGGGTGGGGTGGCACTCTATGTCCGTGATCATTTAAATTGTTGCATAAAACGGGTATAAAGTCTGAATTAACACATACAGAGTCTGTCTGGATAGAATTTTCAGAGGGGTGTGAAAAATTGATTTTAGGCGTGATTTACCGTCCTCCAAACTTAGATAGGGAACAAGGAGACTACTTTGGGAGGAAATTGTTAAGGCCACAAGACACGATAACGTAGTAATTTAGGGACTTTAACTTTAGTCAGATTGATTGGAATTTCATGACAGGGAATTTAGAATCTAACGACTTTTTAGAAGTAGTTCAGGATTGCTTTTTGAAGCAGTTTGTAACAGAACCTACAAGGGGAAATAACCTACTTGACTTGGTTCTGGCAAGCAAGAAACCCTTGTTAATAATTTAGAAATTACAGAGGAACTCGGCTCAAGCGACCACAAGTCAATTACCTTTAGCATTGAATGGATGTATGATAGTAGGGATAATTCAGTAATGGTCCCAGATTTTCGCTTAGCAGATTATAATGGACTTAGAGAACACTTATCAACTGTGGACTGGGGTGAAGAAGAGAGGTATCAATATGACAGTTTTCTTAACACTATACAGGCTGCCCAAAGAACATTTATCCCGTATAAAGAAATTAGATCAAGTAGAAATGACCCAAAATGGATGAATAATAGGCTCAAATATCTTTTAGGGCAGAAGAAAGGAATTTATAGGCGCATAAAAAGAGGTTTAATGACAGGGAATTTAGAATCTAACGACTTTTTAGAAGTAGTTCAGGATTGCTTTTTGAAGCAGTTTGTGACAGAACCTACAAGGGGAAATAATCTGCTTGACTTAGTTCTGGCAAACAAGGAAACCCTTGTTAATAATTTAGAAATTACAGAGGAACTCGGCGCAAGCGACCACAAATCAATTACCTTTGGCATTGAATGGAAGTTTCATAGTAGGAATAACTCAGTAACGGTCCCAGATTTTCGCTTAGCAGATTACAATGGACTTAGAGAACACTTATCATCTATGGACTGGGGTAATGAAGAGAGCTATCAATATGACAGTTTTCTGAACACTATACATGCTGCCCAAAGAACATTTATCCCATATAAAGAAATTAGATCGAATAGAAATGACCCAAAATGGATGAATAATAGGCTCAAATATCTTTTAGGGCAGAAGAAAGGAATTTATAGGTGTATCAAAAGAGGTGAGGGTCATCTTACGAATCAGTATATTGACATTAAGAGGGACGTTAAAAAAGGGATAAGAAAAGCTAAGGGACTACGAAATTAAAGTTGCTAGGGATTGAAAACAAACCCCAAAAAAGTTTTTCCAGGTGTATAGAACAAAAGTTAGAGATAAGATAGGTCCCCTTAAAAATAATTATGGGTATCTTACTGACAAAGAGAATGAAATGTGCTCTATTTTTAATAATTATTTTCTCTCGGTTTTCACTCAGGAAGACACTAATAATATCCCAAGAATTAGGTATTTTAGTGGGCCTGAAGAAGATAAATTATGTAGTATCACAGTCACTATGAAATAGTTATCAAACAGATAGACCGTTTGAAAGCAAATAAATCGCCAGGCCCTGATGAGCTTTTTTTCAAGGGTTCTTAAGGAATGCAAAATTGAACTCGTGAACCCTTAACTAACATTTTTAACCTATCTCTTCAAACAGGTGTAGTGTCTGATACGTGGAAGATAGCTAATGTAATTCTATTTTTAAAGCAGGGGACAAGTCGTTACCATCAAATTACCGCCCAATAAGTCTAACATCAATTGTAGGCAAATTATTAGAGTCGATTATAGCTGATAACATAGAAGCCATCTCGATAGGCATAATTTGATTAATGATACTCAACATGGATTCACCAGGGGCCGTTCCTGCCTAACTAATTTATTAATTTTTTTCAGTAAGGCTTTTGAGGCAGTTGATCATGATAAAGAATTCGATATTGTTTATTTGGATTTTAGTAAGGCTTTGATAGAGTACCACATCAGAGACTGTTAAAGAAAGTGGCTGCTCACGGCATTGGAGGAAAAGTGTTTTCATGGATCGAGTCATGGCTCACCAATAGGAAGCAGAGGGTGAGCATTAATGGGGTTAAATCTGAGTGGGGATCTGTAACAAGTGGCGTTCCACAGGGATCGGTTTTGGGCCCGTTGTTGTTTATAATATATATAAATGACCTTGACGAGGAATTACTAGTGATATGAGCAAATTCGCTGATGACACGAAGATAGGTAGGATAATCGATTCGACGTAGATGTCACGGAACTTCAGGAGGATTTAGACAAACTCAATTCCTGGTCAGAAAAATGGCAGATGCAGTTCAATGTAGATAAATGCAAAGTTCTAAAGCTCGGGAGTGTCCATAACCCAAGCACTTATAAGTTAAATAACGTAGAACTTAGCCATACAGATTGCGAGAAGGACTTGGGGGTGATGGTAAGCAGCAACCTTAAACCAAGACAGCAATGCCTAAGCGTACGTAATAAGGCAAATAGATTACTGGGATTTATATCAAGAAGTGTTAGCAACAGAAGTCCAGAGGTTATATTACAGCTTTATACATCATTAGTAAGGCCTCACCTAGATTACGCAGCTCAGTTCTGGTCTCCATATTACAGAATGGACATAAATTCGTTAGAAAACATTCAGCGCAGAATGACTAAATTAATACATAGCATTAGAAATCTTCCTTACGAAGAAAGATTGAAGACCCTTAAATTACATTCACTTGTAAGACGTAGAATGAGGGGAGACATGATCGAGGTATACAAGTGGAAAATGGGTATTAACAAAGGGGATATAAATAAGGTCTTGAGGGTATCTCTCCAAGAGAGAACCCGCAATAATGGATTCAAGTTAGATAAGTTTAGATTTAGAAAGGATATAGAAAAGTATTGGTTTGGAAATAGGGTAGTTGATGAGTGGAACAGTCTGCCTAGTAGGGTTATTGAAGCAAGGACCTTGGGTAGTTTTAAATTTAGGTTGGATAAATTCATGAGTGAAAGGGGTTAGATTTGAGTGGGAATTGCACATGAGTAAATAAAATTATCAAAGCTTATTTCTTGGGTAGCATTGAAAATATTCTGTTAGTGGGATGGAATGTGAAGGACCTGCCTAGAATGGGCCAACAGGCCTGCTGCAGTGTTCCTCCTTTCTTATGTTCTTATGTTCTTATCTTATAAATCAGTATACTGACATTAAGAGGGACGTTAAAAAGGGAATAAGAAAAGCTAAACGGGACTATGAAATTAAAGTTGCTAGGGATTCAAAAACTAACCCAAAAAGTTTTTTCCAGGTATATAGAACAAAAGTTAGGGATAAGATAGGTCCCCTTAAAAATAACTTTGGGCATCTTACTGACAAGGATAATGATATGTGCTCTATTTTTAATAATTATTTTCTCTCGGTTTTCACACAGGAAGACATTAATAATATCCCAGTAATTAATTTTTACAGAGGCCCAGAAGAAGATAAATTATGTAATATCACAGTCACTAGCGAAATGATTATGAAACAGCTGGACCGACTGAAACAAAATAAATCGCCGGGTCCTGATGAGCTTTTTGCAAGGGTTCTTAAGGAATGCAAAATGGAACTCTGTGAACCAATATCTAACATTTTTAATTTATCTCTTCAAACAGGTGTAGTGTCTGATATGTGGAAGATGGCTAATGTAATTCCTATTTTTAAAGCTAGGGGACAAGTCACTACCGTCAAACTACCGCCCAATAAGCCTGACCTCAATTGTAGGCAAATTACTAGAGTCAATTATAGCTGATATTATTAGAAGCCATCTAGATAACCATAATTTGATTAATGATACCCAGCATGGATTCACGAGGGCCGTTCCTGCCTATCTAATTTATTAACCTTCTTCAGTAAAGCTTTTGAGGCTGTTGATCACGATAAAGAATTCGATATTGTTTATTTAGACTTTAGTAAGGCTTTTGATAGAGTACCGCACCAGAGACTGTTAATGAGTGGTACTGACTTAATTCAGTGGTGGACCTGACTTAATTAGTGGGGGGACCTGACAATCAGTGGTGGACCTCCCCTTAACTCAGTGGTGACCTGACTTAACTGGAGTGGTGGACCTGACTTAACTCAGTGAAGACGTGTCTTGTGTGCTCTCTGTGAATCTGAACAAGATGTCCTCTCTTGAGCTACTTACCGGCAGCTAAAGGGAAGAACTGAGGGAAGAAGTTTGAGATACAGCGATTACTGAGGAAAAACAAGAGGATTCGTAGTAACCTTCCCGGAGAACCTGCCAAGAAAGGAACTGGACAGTGGCCGGAATGCATGGGACAAAGTTAAAGATCAAGAGGATGGAGAGGTAGAATTAACAAAGAACCAGAAACCTGTTGTGAAACATCGAACCGATTCTCCGTTTTCCCCCGATGAATGTGAGTCGACTACAAGGAACACCTGTCGACCCCAAAGGGAAAGGGTAAGCATTGTTCTTGTTGGGGATATAAAATTTAGGTATATGGATAGGGCCTTCTGCTTGAAAGAGAGAAGTAGGAGACAGAGGGTTTGTTTTCCTGGGGCTGGGATGGAGGATATTGTTAGCCGCCTGGACGACATCATGAGAGGTAATGGGAGCAACCCCATTATCTGTCTCAGTGCTGGAGGCAACGATGTTGGCAGACGTAGGAGTGAGGACCTGACTAGGTATAGGTCACAATAAAACAAAATTAGGAAGAAGGGTGGGAACCCTGTCATATGTGGTATTTTGCCAAGGAGAGGAGTTGGAGATGAAGGGTGTCCGGGGAAAAGGTGTCAATTGCTGGCGGGACAAACACTGTAAGGATAATGCAGTACCATTCATTTGCAACTGGGACCACTTATGGCCGAAAACAGTATGTGTGTGGGGGCCCCATTTTATCCGGGGCAGGTGGGGATTTTCTTGCTAGCTCAGTTGAGGGTGTTGTTAGGACTTTAAACCCGGGATTAGTTAGAGGAAAGGGTTTAGAAATGGAAAATAATGAATGTCGAAATATAGATCTAGGCTTTGATATAAAAATCTTAACAATAACAAGGACAGAAATAAAAAAAAGTGGAAAAAAGAATGGAAAAAGGAAGGGTAAAGAGAAAGGAGGGTCTTTAAAGTGTATTACAAATAGTTTTAAAGGGTAGGAAAAGATGGGCGATTTGGGGATTATTTGCAAGGGAGGAACATTGATGTATTTGCCAAACTGAGACGTGGTTCAAAAGAAAATAGGGGCATGCCTGCTGAATGGCAAAACAGGGTTTTAAATTGTTCCGAGACAAATTTTTAAAGGGTGGGGGGCACTGTATGTCCGAGATCGCTTGAACTGTTGCATAAAAAAGGGAATAAAGTCTGAAATAACACATACAGAGTCTGTCTGGATAGAATTTTTTAGAGGGGCAAGAAAATTGATTTTAGGTGTGATATACCGTCCTCAAACTTAGATAGAACCCGAGATACCAGGGGGGAAATTGTTAAGGCCAAAATGCAAAGATAACGTAGTTTTCTGGGGGACCAACTTTAAAAAAAATTGATTAATTTTTTTACTGGGAATTTAGAATTTGACTTTTAGATGTAGTTCAAGATTGTTTTTTGAAGCAGTTTGTGACAGAACCTACAAGGGGAAATAACCTGCTTGGGCTTAAATTCTGGCAAACAAGGAAACCCTTGTTAATAATTTTAGAAATTACAGAGGAACTCAAGCAAGCGACCACAAACCCAAATTTCCTTGGGAATTAATTGGGAAATTTCAAATAGGGAAAAACCGGGAAGGGCCCAGATTTTTGCTTAGCAGATTACAAGGGCTTAGAGAACACTTATCATCTGTGGGCTGGGGAATAAGAGAGCTTTCAATATGACAGTTTTCGAAAATTACATGCTGCCCAAAAACATTTATCCCATATAAAGAAATTAGATCGAATAGAAATGACCCAAAATGGATGAATAATAGGCTCAAATATCTTTTAGGGCAGAAGAAAGGAATTTATAGGCGTATCAAAAGAGGTGAGGGTCATCTTACGAATCAGTATATTGACATTAAGAGGGACGTTAAAAGGGGATAAGAAAAGCTAAGCGGGACTACGAAATTAAAGTTGCTAGGGATTCGAAAACTAACCCAAAAGTTTTTCCAGGTGTATAGAACAAAAGTTAGAGATAAGATAGGTCCCTTAAAAATAATTATGGGTATCTTACTGACAAAGAGAATGAAATGTGCTCTATTTTTAATAATTATTTTCTCTCGGTTTTCACTCAGGAAGACACTAATAATATCCCAAGAATTAGGTATTTTAGTGGGCCTGAAGAAGATAAATTATGTAGTATCACAGTCACTAGCGAAATGGTTATCAAACAGATAGACCGTTTGAAGCAAAATAAATCGCCAGGCCCTGATGAGCTTTTTCAAGGGTTCTTAAGGAATGCAAAATTGAACTCTGTGAACCCTTAACTAACATTTTTAACCTATCTCTTCAAACAGGTGTAGTGTCTGATACGTGGAAGATGGCTAATGTAATTCCTATTTTTAAAGCAGGGGACAAGTCGTTACCATCAAATTACCGCCCAATAAGTCTAACTTCAATTGTAGGCAAATTATTAGAGTCGATTATAGCTGATAACATAAGAAGCCATCTCGATAGGCATAATTTGATTAATGATACTCAACATGGATTCACCAGGGCCGTTCCTGCCTAACTAATTTATTAACTTTTTCAGTAAGGCTTTTGAGGCAGTTGATCATGATAAAGAATTCGATATTGTTTATTTGGATTTTAGTAAGGCTTTTGATAGAGTACCACATCAGAGACTGTTAAAGAAAGTGGCTGCTCACGGCATTGGAGGAAAAGTGTTTTCATGGATCGAGTCATGGCTCACCAATAGGAAGCAGAGGGTGTGCATTAATGGGGTTAAATCTGAGTGGGGATCTGTAACAAGTGGCGTTCCACAGGGATCGGTTTTAGGCCCGTTGTTGTTTATAATATATATAAATGACCTTGACGAGGGAATTACTAGTGATATGAGCAAATTCGCTGATGACACGAAGATAGGTAGGATAATCGATTCAGACGTAGATGTCACGGAACTTCAGGAGGATTTAGACAAACTCAATTCCTGGTCAGAAAAGTGGCAGATGCAGTTCAATGTAGATAAATGCAAGGTTCTGAGCTCGGAGTGTCCATAACCCAAGCACTTATAAGTTAAATAACGTAGAACTTAGCCATACAGATTGCGAGAAGGACTTGGGGGTGATGGTAAGCAGCAACCTTAAACCAAGACAGCAATGCCTAAGCGTACGTAATAAGGCAAATAGATTACTGGGATTTATATCAAGAAGTGTTAGCAACAGAAGTCCAGAGGTTATATTACAGCTTTATACATCATTAGTAAGGCCTCATCTAGATTACGCAGCTCAGTTTTGGTCTCCATATTACAGAATGGACATAAATTCGTTAGAAAACATTCAGCGTAGAATGACTAAATTAATACATAGCATTAGAAATCTTCCTTACGAAGAAAGATTGAAGACCCTAAAATTACATTCACTTGTAAGACGTAGAATGAGGGAGACATGATCGAGGTATACAAGTGGAAAATGGGTATTAACAAAGGGGATATAAATAAGGTCTTGAGGATATCTCTCCAAGAAGAACCCGCAATAATGGATTCAAGTTAGATAAGTTTAGATTTAGAAAGGATATAGGAAAGTATTGGTTTGGAAATAGGGTAGTTGATGAGTGGAACAGTCTGCCTAGTAGGGTTATTGAAGCTAGGACCTTGGGTAGTTTCAAATTTAGGTTGGATAAATTCATGAGTGAGAGGGGTTGGATTTGAGTGGGACTCGCGCATGAGTGGGTAGAATTGTCAAAGCTTATTTCTTGGGTAGCATTGAAAATTTGGTTGAGCAAATATTCTGTTAGTGGGACGGATTGTGAAGGACCTGCCTAGTATGGGTAAACAGGCCTGCTGCAGTGCTCCTCCTTTCTTATGTTTCTTATGTTCTTATGTTCTTATTTCTTGGGTAGCATTGAAAATTAGGTTGAACAAATATTCTGTTAGTGGGATGGAATGTGAAGGACCTGCCTAGAATGGGCCAACAGGCCTGCTGCAGTGTTCCTCCTTTCTTATGTTCTTATGTTCTTATGTCTTCCAATGGGCAGTGGAGAACAACATGACGTTCAATGGTGATAAGTTTCAGCTGCTTAGGTATGGAAAAAATGAAGAACTCAAAAGGAACACTATATACAAAACGCAAGAGGGTCACCACATAGAACGAAATGAACACGTAAAGGACTTGGGAATAATTATGTCTGCTGATCTGTCGTTTAAAGACCATAACAAGACAAAGATCACAACAGCCAGGAAGATGACGGGGTGGGTATTGAGAACTTTCAAAACAAGGGAAATAATGCCGATGGTGACACTATTCAAATCGCTAGTGCTCCCACACTTAGAATACTGCTCAGTGCTGACGGCCCCGTTCAGGGCAGGAGAAATAGCAGAGCTGGAACAAATCCAGAGATCGTTTACGGCTCACATTGAGCCATTGAAACATCTAAATTATTGGGAACGCCTTCAAGTCTTGAACATGTACTCATTGGAGCGGAGGAGAGAGAGATACATGATAATATATACATGGAAAGTACTTGAGGGCCTGGTCCCAAATCTGCACACTGCCATAACAACATACTGGAGTGAGAGATATGGGAGAAAGTGTAAAATAAACCCAGTGAGGAGCAGGGGTGCGGTGGGGACAATACGGGAGCACTGTATTAACATCCGGGGTCCCAGACTATTCAACATCTTACCAGAAGATATCCGAAACACGGCTGGAACCAGTGTAGAAGCCTTCAAGAGGAAACTGGACAAATATCTTCACCAGGTGCCAGATCAACCAGGCTGTGATGGATATGTGGGGCAGCGGGCCTCCAGCAGCAACAGCCTGGTTGACCAGGCAAGCACCAGACGAGCCTGGCCCATGGCCGGGCTCAGAGAGTAGATACTCTCGAAACTCTTCAAAGGTATCAAAGGTACTGCTCGTTATCCAAGAGTAAGGCAAGATAAGTATTAACAGTGGTGGAAGCAGTGGGCCACGGCAGAGTGTGGCGTGAAGGGGACCATCCGACCCAGCCAGCCATATCCAGGTCATCTGCTGGATTTTAGCGTCATCCGTCGTCTCCAGCGTCTATTACGTGCCTGAGACAGATCATCATCCTTGATTTTTTCCACAAAATCGGGACATAGTCATCGCGGCGTCATCCTCGAGCCTTGCAGTCACGTGTGTTCAACTTCTACTCTACAGTTCTCCAGCGTTCTCCTGCATCCTACAGCTACAAGAGACGTGAGGTGAGGTCGTTTGGGTGTATTGGTGGGGTGCCCACGCGCGCCTACCCTCACAACACCATTCACCGCCTCTACACCCCTCCTGCTACTACGATTCTACGCTCCCTGTATTCAGCTCGCCGTCTGCGTGTTATTCTCTGTGTTCGTCAAGAAGCCACTCCCGGCTTGACCACGTGGGAACCCAGTTTGCCCCCAAGCCAGGCGCCTGTTGTCTCCCACGCCTCGTTGTTCTGCAATCAACATCCGCCCTCCAGCCACAGCAGTGATTTAAAATATTTTTTTTTCCGTTTTAATGTACAGTACCTCAAATTTCCCCCAGTGAAAATCGATAAGTAACTTTTGTTATACTTGTAGGCAGCCCTTCAGTTTCATAACCTTGCACCCTGCCTTGTTTTGTCTGCTTCATTTCCCCGTGTCCGTCTGCGTTTCCCAAATCCACAGTCTGCAGCGCATTCAGACACCGACCGCAGTGTAAACACAGGGCCCAGCGTGCTGCGCCTCCTAGCACTTTATTGCAACTCTTTACTAAACTTCCCCGTTTTCACAGAGTCCCACGACCTTTTCCCGTTCTTCCCAAGCTTTGCACAAGATTATTATACCACTGAAGACCCCATAAACTAATTCCAACCACACAATAGAGCGAAAAACTAATGTCAAAGACCTGGGAGTGATCATGTCAGAGGATCTCACCTTCAAGGACCATAACACCGTAGCAATCGCATCTGCTAGAAAAATGACAGGATGGATAATGAGAACCTTCAAAACCAGGGATGCAAAGCCCATGTTGACACTTTACAAATCGCTTGTTCTATCTAGGCTGGAATATTGCTGCACACTAACTGCACCTTTCAAGGCAGGTGAAATTGCTGACCTTGAAAATGTGCAGAGAACCTTCACGGCACGCATAACTGCGATAAACCACCTCAATTACTGGGAACGCTTGAAGTTTCTAAACCTGTACTCCCTAGAACGCAGGCGGGAGAGATACATTGTTATATACACATGGAAAATTCTCGAGGGATTAGTACCAAACTTGCACACGAAAATCACTCCCTACGAAAGCAAAAGACTCGGCAGGCGATGTAACATCCCCCCAATGAAAAGCAGGGGTGCCACTAGCACGTTGAGGGACAACACAATAAGTGTCAGGGGCCCAAGATTGTTCAACTGCCTCCCAGCATACATAAGAGGGATTACCAACAAACCCTTGGCTGTCTTCAAGCAGGCATTGGACAGGCACCTAAAGTCGGTACCTGACCAGCCAGGCTGTGGTTCGTACGTTGGACTGCGTGCGGTTAGCAGTAACAGCCTGGTTGATCAGGCTCTGGTCCAACATGAGGCCTGGTCACAGACCGGGCCGCGGGGGCGTTGACCCCTGGCTCATACAGCATTAAGCCACAAGTCCACACCTACAGTTTCAGAATTTGCCTACTTGTGTCTCCTCTCCATCAACAATCAAAGCTAAGTAAACAGTGACTGTCTAGCATTTTCTAAGAATTTGTGACATTATTTAATTGCCCTGCACCAAGTACAGTCATCACTGAAGCCCATACTTTCAGTGAATTATTCAGTTACATTAGCAGTGCACATTTTTGTGTAATTTGCGATTATTCAGCAACATTGTTGCATTTTGCACACTCATTTTTGCATTTTTAAATCCTAGTGCATTATTCTGCATGTAGCCTCTCAACTAATTAATAATTGTTCCTGCTCAAAGTTGTTCATTGTGCTACCCATATACTATATATATATATATATATATATATATATATATATATATATATATATATATATATATATATATATATATATATATATATATATATATATATATATATATATATATATATATGTCGTGCCGATTAGGTAAAACTGGTCAATTAGCAAGAACTCATCTAAAATTAAGTCCATTCTAAAATTTTCTCTTATACGTTTAAAGATATAATTTTTTCATTTATGTTAATGTAAGAATTTATAATTTTGTACCAAGAGAAACTTTGAAAACCTACCTAACCTTATTACAACAAGCGCAATTTAATTTAGCCTAACCCAACTAAATATATTTTAGATACGTTAACAATAATTTAATAATAAACAAACACAATGAAATATATTTTTTTCGTTATGTTCAGAATGATTTTGGCGAAATTATTGCATACACAAATTTTCACTTGTCTTATATGGCAAGGTGAGTGTTGCTATTTAAGCCAAAATCACAAGTTTTACCTAATCGGCACGACATATATATATATATATAATATATATATATATATATATATATATATATATATATATATATATATATATATATATATATAATTTTTTTAATTGCAAGTCATATCTGTCTGCTATTATTTTGATTGTTGCACCTGCAAGCTAGCCTCAAGTTGTTGACAACCCTCCACAGTTCTGATGTGTTAGTGTGTTCAAAGTGTAATTTTAAAACTTGCCAGTGTCAGTTTTTATTCTGCCTGAATTCAACAACTTGTGACTAGACACCTGCATTTTCTCCAGTGTCTCAATTTATTTTTTCTCCATATTATTTCTTTGCCATATTTGCTGGGTTAATCCCTGGCTCTGTTACTACAACTGTAGACACTCCTCTCCGTTGCTATTCTTTGCTGGGTTAAGGCCTGGCTCTGTTACTACGACTGTATACACTCCTCTTCGGTGCTATTCTTTGCTGGGTTAAGGCCTGGCTCTGTTACTACGACTGTATACACTCCTCTTCGGTGCTATTCTTTGCTGGGTTAAGCCCTGGCTCTGTTATGTTAAGCCCTGCCTCTGTTACTACGACTGTAGACACTCCTCTCCGGTGCTATTATTTGCTGGGTTAAGGCCTGGCTCTGTTACTACGACTGTATACACTCCTCTTCGGTGCTATTCATTGCTGGGTTAAGACCTGGCTCTGTTACTACGACTGTATACAATCCTCTCCGGTGCTATTCTTTGCTGGGTTAAGCCCTGGCTCTGTTATGTTAAGCCCTGGCTCCGTTATGTTAAGCCCTGGCTCTGTTACTACGACTGTAGAAACTCCTATCCAGTGCTATTCTTTGCTGGGTTAAGGCCTGGCTCTGTTACTACGACTGTAGACACTCCTCTCCGGTGCTAGTCTTTGCTGGGTTAAGCCCTGGCTCTGTTACTACGACTGTAGAAACTCCTATCCAGTGCTATTCTTTGCTGGGTTAAGGCCTGGCTCTGTTACTACGACTGTAGACACTCCTCTCCGGTGCTAGTCTTTGCTGGGTTAAGGCCTGGCTCTGTTACTACGACTGTAGAAACTCCTATCCAGTGCTATTCTTTGCTGGGTTAAGGCCTGGCTCTGTTACTACGACTGTAGACACTCCTATCCAGTGCTATTCTTTGCTGGGTTAAGGCCTGGCTCTGTTACTACGACTGTAGACACTCCTATCCAGTGCTATTCTTTGCTGGGTTAAGGCCTGGTTCTGTTACTACGACTGTAGACACTCCTCTCCGGTGCTAGTCTTTGCTGGGTTAAGGCCTGGCTCTGTTACTACGACTGTAGAAACTCCTATCCAGTGCTATTCTTTGCTGGGTTAAGGCCTGGCTCTGTTACTACGACTGTAGACACTCCTATCCAGTGCTATTCTTTGCTGGTTTAAGGCCTGGCTCTGTTACTACGACTGTAGACACTCCTATCCAGTGCTATTCTTTGCTGGGTTAAGGCCTGGTTCTGTTACTACGACTGTAGACACTCCTCTCCGGTGCTAGTCTTTGCTGGGTTAAGGCCTGGCTCTGTTACTACGACTGTAGAAACTCCTATCCAGTGCTATTCTTTGCTGGGTTAAGGCCTGGCTCTGTTACTACGACTGTAGACACTCCTATCCAGTGCTATTCTTTGCTGGGTTAAGGCCTGGCTCTGTTACTACGACTGTAGACACTCCTATCCAGTGCTATTCTTTGCTGGGTTAAGGCCTGGTTCTGTTACTACGACTGTAGACACTCCTATCCAGTGCTAGTCTTTGCTGGGTTAAGGCCTGGCTCTGTTACTACGACTGTAGACACTCCTATCCAGTGCTAGTCTTTGCTGGGTTAAGGCCTGGCTCTGTTACTACGACTGTAGACACTCCTATCCAGTGCTATTCTTTGCTGGGTTAAGGCCTGGCTCTGTTACTACGACTGTAGACACTCCTATCCGGTGCTATTCTTTGCTGGGTTAAGGCCTGGCTCTGTTACTACGACTGTAGACACTCCTCTCCGGTGCTATTCTTCGCCTGTCCTCACTTCGCTCTCACCTTACCTGAGAGTTTCATATCATATGATGGTTTAGACAGATAGCTCAGATCACATTAGCACTGGTCACACAACGATATCTAACTGGTCACCCATCACAACTAAGGATGCAAGCGCACCGTGTGGGCACTCGCCCAGTTAGTGATGGGCTCTTGTTCAGAGGAATTTGAGTTATTTCCTTCCTCGGGTCACACCTGATAGGAAACATCTATCAAACATCTATACACTTGTAACATGCATTGAAATAAAAATTATTATTATTATTATTATTATTATTATTATTATTATTATTATTATTATTATTATTATTATTATTATAATGCAAAATATTAAACAATAAGTTAAGACAATAATGTTTCTGTAAAAAGAAAAAAACGAATTACAACAATTAAAAAAATACCTGAGCAAAAGTTGAACCCGAGTCAGGTGATTCAGAGCCGTCAGTGTTGACCACTGTACCACAGAGTCGTCAGTGTTGTCCATTGTACCACAGAGTAGTCAGTGTTGACCACTGTACCACAGAGTAATCACTGTTGACAACTGTACCACAGAGTAGTCAGTGTTGACCACTGTACCACAGAGTAATCACTGTTGACAACTGTACCACAGAGTAGTCAGTGTTGACCACTGTACCACAGAGTAGTCAGTGTTGACCACTGTACCACAGAGTCGTCAGTGTTGTCCATTGTACCACAGAGTAGTCAGTGTTGACCACTGTACCACAGAGTAATCACTGTTGACAACTGTACCACAGAGTAGTCAGTGTTGACCACTGTACCACAGAGTAATCACTGTTGACAACTGTACCACAGAGTAGTCAGTGTTGACCACTGTACCACAGAGTAGTCAGTGTTGACCACTGTACCACAGAGTCGTCAGTGTTGTCCATTGTACCACAGAGTAGTCAGTGTTGACCACTGTACCACAGAGTAATCACTGTTGACAACTGTACCACAGAGTAGTCAGTGTTGACCACTGTACCACAGAGTAATCACTGTTGACAACTGTACCACAGAGTAGTCAGTGTTGACCACTGTACCACAGAGTAGTCAGTGTTGACCACTGTACCACAGAGTAATCACTGTTGACAACTGTACCACAGAGTAGTCAGTGTTGACCACTGTACCACAGAGTAATCACTGTTGACAACTGTACCACAGAGTAGTCAGTGTTGACCACTGTACCACAGAGTAATCACTGTTGACAACTGTACCACAGAGTAGTCAGTGTTGACCACTGTACCACAGAGTAATCACTGTTGACGACTGTACCACAGAGTAGTCAGTGTTGACCACTGTACCACAGAGTAATCAGTGTTGACCACTGTACCACAGAGTAGTCAGTGTTGACCACTGTACCACAGAGTAGTCAGTGTTGACCACTGTACCACAGAGTAATCAGTGTTGACCACTGTACCACAGAGTAGTCAGTGTTGACCACTGTACCACAGAGTAATCAGTGTTGACCACTGTACCACAGAGTAGTCAGTGTTGACCACTGTACCACAGAGTAGTCAGTGTTGACCACTGTACCACAGAGTAGTCAGTGTTGACCACTGTACTACAGAATAGTCAGTGTTAACCACTGTACCACAGAGTAGTCAGTGTTGACCACTGTACCACAGAGTAGTCAGTGTTGACCACTGTACCACAGAATCGTCAGTGTTGTCCACTGTACCACAGAGTAGTCAGTGTTGTCCACTGTACCACAGAGTAGTCATTGTTGTCCACTGTACCACAGAGTCGTCAGTGTTGACCACTGTACCACAGAGTAGTCAGTGTTGGTCACCATACCACAGGGTAGTCAGTGTTGACCACTGTACCACAGAGTAGTCAGTGTTGACCACTGTACCACAGAGTCGTCAGTGTTGACCACTGCACCACAGAGTAGTCACTGTTGATCACCATACCACAGAGTAGTCAGTGTTGACCACTGTACCACAGAGTAGTCAGTGTTGACCACTGTTCCACAGAGTCGTCAGTGTTGACCACTGCACCACATAGTCGTCAGGATAATAAACACCAGACAGCACGGATTCCGGGAAGGCAAATCCTGTGTAACAAACCTCCTAGAGTTCTATGATAAAGTAACAGAGGTAAGGCAGGAGAGAGAAGGGTGGGTTGATTGCATTTTCCTGGACTGCAGGAAGGCCTTCGACACAGTTCCTCACATGAGATTAGTAAAGAAGTTGGAAGAACAAGCAGGTATAACAGGAAGGGCACTGGAATGGATCAGGGAATACCTCAAAGGGAGGCAACAACGGGTCATGGTGCGTGGTGAGGTATCACAGTAGGCGCCTGTGACGAGCGGTGTACCGCAAGGGTCAGTCCTAGGACCAGTGTTATTCCTGGTGTATGTAAATGACATGACGGACGGGATAGACTCAGAAGTGTCTCTATTCGCGGATGATGTGAAAATAATGAGGAGAATCACATCGGAAGAGGACCAGGCAGGGCTGCAAACAGACCTGGACAAGCTCGACATCTGGTCTAGCAATTGGCTTCTCGAATTTAATCCCTCCAAATGCAAAGTCATGAGGATCGGAGAAGGGCAAAGAAGACCGCTGACAGAGTACAAGCTAGGCGGACAAAGGCTACAAACCTCGGAAAAGGAGAAAGACCTTGGAGTGAGTATAACGCCAAGCACGTCTCCGGAGGCACACATCAACCAGATAACTGCGGCAGCATATGGGCGACTGGCAAACCTAAGATTAGCGTTCCGTTACCTTAACAAGGAATCGTTCAAGACACTGTATACCGTGTACGTCAGGCCCATACTAGAATATGCAGCACCAGTCTGGAACCCACACCTGGTCAAGCACGTAAAAAAACTAGAGAAAGTGCAAAGGTTTGCGACAAGGTTAGTTCCAACCCTCAGGGGTCTGTCTTATGAAGAAAGGTTGAGGGAAATAGGACTAACAACACTGGAGGAAAGAAGGGTCAGAGGAGACCTGATAACGACATACAAAATACTGCGGGGAATCGACAAGGTAGACAGGGACAGGATGTTCCAGAGAGGGAACACAGAAACAAGGGGACACAACTGGAAGCTGAAGACTCAGATGAGTCAAAGGGATGTCAGGAAGCATTTCTTCAGCCACAGAGTATTCAGGAAGTGGAATAGTCTAGAGAAAGATATAGTGGAGGCAGGAACCATACATAGTTTTAAGACAAGGTATGATAAAGCTCATGGAGCAGGGAGAGCAGAGACCCAGTAGCAGACAGCGAAGAGGCGGGGCCAGGAGCTGAGTCTCGACCCCTGCAACCACAATTAGATGAGTACAATTAGGTGAGTGTTGTCCACTGTACCACAGAGTCGTCAGTGTTGTCCACTGTACCACAGAGTCAGTGTTGTCCACTGTACCACAGAGTCAATGTTGTCCACTGTACCACAGAGTCAGTGTTGTCCACTTGTCCACAGAGTCATCAGTGTTTTCCACTGTACCACAGAGTCGTCAGTTTTGACCACTGTACCACAGAGTCAGTGTTGACCACTGTACCACAGAGTCGTCAGTGTTTTCCACTGTACCACAGAGTCGTCAGTTTTGACCACTGTACCACAGAGTCAGTGTTGACCACTGTACCACAGAGTCGTCAGTTTTGACCACTGTACCACAGAGTCGTCAGTGTTTTCCACTGTACCAAAGAGTCGTCAGTGTTGTCCACTGTACCACAGAGTCGTCAGTGTTGTCCACTGTACCACAGAGTCGTCAGTGTTGTCCACTGTACCACAGAGTCGTCAGTGTTGACCACTCTACCACAGAGTCGTCACTGTTGTCCACTGTACCACAGAGTCGTCACTGTTGTCCACTGTACCACAGAGTCGTTAGTGTTGTCCACTGTACCACAGAGTCGTCAGTGTTGTCCACTGTACCACAGAGTCAGTGTTGTCCACTGTACCACAGAGTCGTCAGTGTTGACCACTGTACCACAGAGTCGTCAGTGTTGACCACTGTACCACAGAGTCGTCAGTGTTGTCCACTGTACCACAGAGTCAGTGTTGTCCACTGTACCACAGAGTCAGTGTTGGCCACTGTACCACAGAGTCAGTGTTGTCCACTGTACCACAGAGTCAGTGTTGTCCACTGTACCACAGAGTCAGTGTTGTCCACTGTACCACAGAGTCAGTGTTGTCCACTGTACCACAGAGTCAGTGTTGTCCACTGTACCACAGAGTCAGTGTTGTCCACTGTACCACAGAGTCGTCAGTGTTGTCCATTGTACCACAGAGTCGTCAGTGTTGTCCACTGTACCACAGAGTCGTCAGTGTTGTCCACTGTACCACAGAGTCGTCAGTGTTTTCCACTGTACCACAGAGTCGTCAGTTTTGACCACTGTACCACAGAGTCAGTGTTGACCACTGTACCACAGAGTCGTCAGTGTTGACCACTGTACCACAGAGTCAGTGTTGTCCACTGTACCACAGAGTCAGTGTTGTCCACTGTACCACAGAGTCAGTGTTGGCCACTGTACCACAGAGTCAGTGTTGTCCACTGTACCACAGAGTCAGTGTTGTCCACTGTACCACAGAGTCAGTGTTGTCCACTGTACCACAGAGTCGTCAGTTTTGTCCACTGTACCACAGAGTCGTCACTGTTGTCCACTGTACCACAGAGTCGTCACTGTTGTCCACTGTACCACAGAGTCGTCAGTGTTGTCCACTGTACCACAGAGTCGTCAGTGTTAACTACTGTACCACAGAGTCGTCGGGGCTGGCCACTGTACCACAGAGTCGTCAGTGATGACCACTGTAGTATAGAGTCGTCAGTGATGACCATTGTACCACAGAGTCGTCAGTGTTGACCACTGTACCACAGAGTCGTCAGTTTTGTCCACTGTACCAATGAGTCGTCAGAGTTGTCCAGTGTACCACAGAGTCGTCAGTGTTGTCCAGTGTACCACAGAGTCGTCAGTGTTATGCACTCCTACCACAGAGTCGTCAGTGTTGTCCACTGTACCACAGAGTCGTCAGTGTTGACCACTGTACCACAGAGTCGTCAGTGTTGACCACTGTACCACAGAGTCGTCAGTGTTGACCACTGTACCACATAGTCGTCAGTGTTGACCACTGTACCATAGAGTCATCAGTGTTGACAACTGTACCACAGAGTGGCCCAATGTTGACCACTGTACCACAGAGTCATCAGTGTTGACCATTGTACCACAGACTCGTCAGTGTTAACCACTGTACCACAGAGTCGTCAGTGTTGACCACTGTACCACATAGTCGTCAGTGTTGACCACTGTACCACATAGTCGTCAGTGTTGACCACTGTACCATAGAGTCGTCAATTTTGACAACTGTACCACAGAGTGGCCCAATGTTGACCACTGTACCATAGAGTCGTCAGTGTTGACCACTGTACCACAGAGTCGTCAGTGTTGACCACTGTACCATAGAGTCGTCAGTGTTGACAACTGTACCACAGAGTGGCCCAATGTTGACCACTGTACCTTAGAGTCGTCAGTGTTGTCCACTGTACCACAGAGTCGTCGGCGTTGTCCACTGTACCACAGAGTCGTCAGTGTTTTCCACTGTACCACAGAGTCGTCAGTGTTGACCACTGTACCACAGAGTCGTCAGTGTTGACCACTGTACCACAGAGTCGTCAGTGTTGACCACTGTACCACAGAGTCGTCAGTGTTGACCACTGTACAACAGTCGTCAGTGTTGACCACTGTACCACAGAGTCGTCAGTGTTGACCACTGTACCACAGAGTCGTCATTGTTGTCCACTCTACCACAGAGTCGTCAGTGTTGACCACTGTACCACAGTCGTCAGTGTTGACCACTGTACCACAGAGTCGTCAGTGTTGACCACTGTACCACAGAGTCGTCAGTGTTGTCCACTGTACCACAGAGTCGTCAGTGTTGACCACTGTACCACAGAGTCGTCAGTGTTGACCACTGTACCACAGATTCGTCAGTGTTGACCACTGTACCACAGAGTCGTCAGTGTTGACCACTGTACCACAGAGTCGTCAGTGATGACCACTGTACCATAGAGTCGTCAGTGTTGACCACTGTACCTTAGAGTCGTCAGTGTTGACCACTGTACCACAGAGTCGTCAGTGTTGACCACTGTACCACAGAGTAGACAGTGCCTCATAGAACTTCAGTCTCTTCATATAAACACTGTCACATAGCTTTAAGAAGAGGTATGATAAAGCTCATGGCGCAGGGAGAGTGACCCAGTAGCGGCCAGTGTAGAGGCGGGGCCAGGAGCTATGTCTCGACCCCTTCAACCACAACTAGGTGAGTACACCGCCTCATAGAGCTTCAGTCTCCTCATATAAACACTGACACTTATACACAAAGTGCAAAGGTTTGCGACAAGGTTAGTTCCACAACTCAGGGGTCTGTCCTATGAAGAAAGGTTGAGGGAAATAGGACTAACAACACTGGAGGAAAGAAGGGTCAGAGGAGACATGATAACGACATACAAAATACTGCGGGAAATCGACAAGGTAGACAGTGACAGGATGTTCCAGAGAGGGAACACAGAAACAAGGGGACACAACTGGAAGCTGAAGACTCAGATGAGTCAAAGGGATGTTAGGAAGCATTTCTTCAGCCACAGAGTAGTCAGGAAGTGGAATAGTCTAGAGAAAGATATAGTGGAGGCAGGAACCATACATAGTTTTAAGACGAGTTATGATAAAGCTCATGGAGCAGGGAGAGCAGAGACCCAGTAGCAGACAGCGAAGAGGCCGGGCCAGGAGCTGAGTCTCGACCTCTGCAACCACAATTAGGTGAGTACAATTAGGTGAGTACCGCCTCATAGAGCTTCAGTCTCCTCATATAAACACTGACACTTATACACTGCCTCACAGAGCTTCAGTCTCCTCATATAAACACTGACACTTATACACCGCCTCACAGAGCTTCAGTCTCCTCATATAAACACTGACACTTATACACCGCCTCATAGAGCTTCAGTCTCCTCATATAAACACTGACACTTATACACCGCCTCACAGAGCTTCAGTCTCCTCATATAAACACTGACACTTATACACCGCCTCACAGAGCTTCAGTCTCCTCATATAAACACTGACACTTATACACCGCCTCATAAGCTTCAGTCTCCTCATATAAACAATGACACTTATACACCGCCTCATAGAGCTTCAGTCTCCTCATATAAACACTGACACTTATACACCGCATCATAGAGCTTCAGTCTCCTCATATAAACACTGACACCTATACACCGCATCATAGAGCCTCAGTCTCCTCATATAAACACTGACACTAAAGGGAGGCAACAACGGGTCATGGTGAGTGATGAGGTATCACAGTGGGCACCTGTGACGAGCGGGGTACCGCAGGGGTCAGTCCTAGGACCAGTGCTATTCTTGGTATATGTGAATGACATGACGGACGGGATAGACTCAGAGGTGTCTCTGTTCGCAGATGATGTGAAATTAATGAGGAGAATCAAATCAGATGAGGACCAAGCAGGTCTTCCAAGAGACCTGGACAAGCTTGACATCTGGTCTAGCAACTGGCTTCTCGACTTTAATCCCACCAAATGAAAAGACATGAAGATCGGGGAAGGGCAAAGAAGACCGCTGACAGAGCACAGGCTAGGTGGACAAAGGCTACAAACCTCGTTAAAGGAGAAAGACCTTGGGGTGAGTATAACACCAAGCACGTCTCCGGAAGCACACATCAACCAGATAACTGCGGCAGCATATGGGCGACTAGCAAACCTAAGATTAGCGTTCCGTTACCTTAACAAGGAATCGTTCAAGACACTCTACACCGTGTACGTCAGGCCCATACTAGAGTATGCAGCACCAGTCTGGAACCCACACTTGGTCAAGCATGTCAAGAAATTAGAGAAAGTGCAAAGGTTTGCGACAAGGTTAGTTCCACAGCTCAGGAGACTGTCCTATGAAGAAAGGTTGAGGGAAATAGGACTAACAACACTGGAGGACAGAATCAACAAGGTAGACAGTGACAGGATGTTCCAGAGAGGGAACGCAGAAACAAGGGGGCACAATTGGAAGCTGAAGACTCAGATGAGTCAAAAGGATGTTAGGAAGCATTTCATCAGCCATAGAGTAGTCAGCAAGTAGAACAGTCTAGCAAATGATGTAGTGGAGTCAGGAACCATACATAGCTTTAAGACGAGGTATGATAAAGCTCATGGAGCAGGGAGAGAAGAGACCCAGTAGCGGACAGTGAAGAGGCGGGGCCAGGAGCTGAGTCTCGATCCCTACAACCTCAATTAGGTGAGTACCGCCTCACAGAGCTTCAGTCTTCTCATATATACACTGTGACACTTATAAGAACTTAACACCTATTCTATTGTATTTGCAACACTGTCCACGTTGTATCCTAATAGTTCCTGTCATTCTCTTTACTGAATCTGTAAATATTACAAACTATTACATTTCTTTTTTATAAGTTTCATAAATAGTCTAAATCTTGGAGCTGTAACTCCTTATTACATTTCGAGTCGTCATGAACCATCATTATGTCTAGATATTTCTCTAAAAGAGGACTTATAAATCTCTCAGATTAATAAGTTAGCTGTAAAACTGTTACAGTTGTTGTATTATGGCATTCTCATTTATAAAAGTCCTGTTAAGTTATCAAATGTAAACACTTCAACAATTCTAAATCAACTCTATATCCATTCTAAATTTACTTTGTTCCAAGGTAATCATATTTTGCCTTTCTTATTACTCTGTCAATCATATTTCTTATCTAAACATTGCCTTGAAGATCTAAGAGATTTATTCTCTTGTAAAACGAACGTTCTATTACGCGTAAAACAGGTGAAGGTGTAATGTGCACCACAGATGACAGTATTAACAGAACAACAGAAGGAAACTTGAATTAACTAATATAGTGAAAAACTAAGGTAACAGTGTACATGATGAACCGCCAGGTAAGCCGAACCAAGTAGGGAGTGACGAACACTCAAACACCTTGTGGAGACGCTTTTATGGGGTACCTAAAGAGGGAGATAGATTGTCATTAAACCCAGGAAACCTTGTATCAGTGGGAAGAAAGGTTACCATGGCATATGGGCCACTGGGTGGGAAAGTACGAAGCTGTTCAGACAAGGCTAGACATGTGAAAGACATTAAAGTTAAAGGGAAGGGTGTTAAGAACACCGGAACCAACAAGTTTGCACCCTCGGAGGTCCACACGGTGGAAACTGGACAGAGTTAGACCAGAGTCTGCTTGGCAAGAGTGACTGGATGGCACTCGTATCCAGGACCCGCTGTAAGGGCTTGCGGAAGGTGAACTTGATGTAGACTTGTCGTCTACCTTCTCTGGTGGGAGGATGTGGAAACTTATTTCTTTGCTAAAGGTTCCACAGGGTAAATAAGCCGAATGAAACCTTAACCTGCCACCGGTAGGTCCTCGGAGTTTATGAACCCACACACCCACCCAAACAAACACACACTCACTAGTTGGCAAAGGTATTGAGATTGCACATATTAATTGATAGATTTACTCTCCTAGGAAGGTCTAGGTAGGTTGTACAGATAGTGACTAATATTAGAAATATTGAGGCAACTTTAGATATTAATAATGTAGTTCTAGCACCTTAAAATAGGTAGATTTAGGCCTCAATAGGCGAACATTAGGTTATATAAGCCAACGAAAAATGGCAATCCCATGCTGAGGACAAGCAGTGTGGGTCACAATGCGTGACCTGCGTTCTTCTAAGACTAGACACCAACCGATCAACAAGTGCCATATACAGCTGCATAGCCAACCCACGTGTCTACCAACATCAGACCTGGGGACCTCGGAGGAGGCATCACGAAGTACTGTGGTTATCCTTCTCCATCCAGACCCATTACAGTAAGACAATACCTTTTCTTTCTCTCAGTATCTGGCTAGTTTCCTGGGGATAATCTAGTGAGTTAAACTGTGGGTCTCGAGCAGATGGACGTTATTACATCGGTATGTACCAGCGTCACCTCTTAAGTACAAGTCTGGAAGATAGTGTCCCATACTGCTTCGAGGATAACCCCTTGGAGTTAGGGATTTCTGAGTTTCAGGCAGGACACTAATACAACTTGCATTCTTGCAGAATATAGTACTGTCTGCATGTCATCGATTTGAAGGGGACTAAGGCTTAGGGAGATTGGAAGACTAAGTGAAAAATTCTTCTCCATCACGTAAGTTAACCCCCTTTTAGTCGTGCATGTAGGTGGGGAATTCTCGCAGCTGCAGTTATTTGAAAATCTGTCCCATAAGCCACTTGTGAGCCTGCGAGGAGTAATCTCAGAGTATCGGTGTCAACAGTGCTTGCCAGGGGGGCAGCTTACAAGGAGGCAGTCCCAAGACAAATTTCCACACGAGTGTTACAGAAAATATACAACTGTATGGGTAGACTCCTCCAACTGACGTGGGGTGAGTAGTTCTTGGAATGTATTTGTCATTCCCATACATAATCTCTAAGGTACATTCCATTTTGGTTACTACGAGCTAAACATGCTCAGGCCAGGCAGACGACAGGCTAACATGGGACTGTCCAAAAATATCACTTGTAAAAGTGACGTGAGTAACAGTGATATGGGAATGATCATAACGCTGCCATTCTTAAATTCCAAGTATGCTCCACCATGGATACTGCTGTCTTGATATAGTAGAATGTAGTTTGTTGATAATGAGCAAAGCATGTTAAGGCTGGGGAGATCCTGGTGTAATACATATCTGTCCTAAACTACAAGTTATTGAGAGGTAACGTTGCATAATGAACAATCTTGTGATCACAACAAGAAGAAGACTCAACTAGATAAGGGTCATGTTCGTATAGCCATTGACTCCTGTTGTACAAAACATGACCGTAATGTTTTATAAGAGATTCAGTTATGTTTCTCTTCACAATGGAACTGTCATGGACAATGACCTGGGCACCTGTCCAGTTTAGCAGATGATTGGAAGGTCTAACGTGGTTAAAATCACATTGAACTTCTGTGTTGTCCTAACTAATGTTGTACTGATGTTGTGATGATCTAGCTGCAAGTGATTTTCCCCGACTGTCCCACAAAGGAAAGTTCACACACAGTACAGAGGACTTTATAAACACCTCGACCCACTTTGGGTGGTGCGTTCTCGATTTGCCTGAATTTGGCTTCACTGAATTCTTGAAAAAAAAAATATATTGAATCTTTTCAGAGCACCACATATACAATACATTAGATCAACAGCAAACACGACCATGATACCTGAATTGGTTTACAGGTGCAATGCCAAAGATAGACGTATGTTCAGTGATGACAGGGGAGATGTATGTTCAGTGATGACAGGTGAGATGTATGTTCAGTGATGACAGGTGAGATGTATATTCATAGATGACAGGGGAGACGTATGTTCAGTGATGACAGGTGAGATGTATATTCATAGATGACAGGGGAGACGTATGTTCAGTGATGACAGGTGAGATGTATATTCATAGATGACAGGGGAGACGTATGTTCAGTGATGACAGGTGAGATGTATATTCATAGATGACAGGGGAGACGTATGTTCAGTGATGACAGGTGAGATGTATATTCATAGATGACAGGGGAGACGTATGTTCAGTGATGACAGGGGAGACGTATGTTCAGTGATGACAGGGGAGATGTATGTTCAGTGATGACAGGGGAGATGTATGTTCAGTGATGACAGGGGAGACGTATGTTCAGTGATGACAGGGGAGATGTATGTTCAGTGATGACAGGGGAGATGTATGTTCAGTGATGACAGGGGAGACGTATGTTCAGTGATGACAGGGGAGACGTATGTTCAGTGATGACAGGGGAGACGTATGTTCAGTGATGACAGGGGAGACGTATGTTCAGTGATGACAGGGGAGATGTATGTTCAGTGATGACAGGGGAGATGTATGTTCAGTGATGACAGGGGAGATGTATGTTCAGTGATGACAGGGGAGATGTATGTTCAGTGATGACAGGGGAGATGTATGTTCAGTGATGACAGGGGAGATGTATGTTCAGTGATGACAGGGGAGACGTATGTTCAGTGATGACAGGGGAGATGTATGTTCAGTGATGACAGGGGAGACGTATGTTCAGTGATGACAGGGGAGACGTATGTTCAGTGATGACAGGAGAGACGTATGTTCAGTGATGACATGGGAGACGTATGTTCAGTGATGACATGGGAGACGTATGTTCAGTGATGACAGGTGAGACCTATGTTCAGTGATGACAGGGGAGATGTATGTTCAGTGATGACAGGGAAGACGTATGTTCAGTGATGACAGGTGAGACGTATATTCATAGATGACAGGGGAGACATATGTTCAGTGATGACATGAGAGACGTATGTTCAGTGATGACAGGAGAGACGTATGTTCAGTGATGACATGGGAGACGTATGTTCAGTGATGACAGGGGAGATGTATGTTCAGTGATGACAGGGGAGACGAGGTGAAGTACAACAGCAACCTGGATGGTCTGCTGGTGGAGGTGTGTGCCAAGGGAGGACTTGGGAATAGCCAATGGAAAATCCCAGGCATGAGGTGCTGCCACTGCCAGGAGGCGAGCTCTGTCCTTCCACAACAAACTCTCAAGCATTGTTGAATCTATATTCTCCACTACTGAGCCATCCCAGTAGAACTCTTTATAGTTGTTGGGAAGCGCAGGTCTGGTTGCAGAGGCTGGTTCCATTAATAACTTTATAGTTGTTGGGAAGCGCAGGTCTGGTTGCAGAGGCTGGTTCCATTAATAACTTTTGCTCATGAACCATAACATTGTCCCTAAGCCAATGCCAGTGCCTCCCAGTCAGTGCCTCCCAGCCAGTACCTCCCAGTCAGTGGCTCCCAACCAGTGCCTCCCAGCCAGTGCCTCCCAGCCAGTGCCTCCCAGCCAGTGCCTCCCAGTCAGTGCCTCCCAGCCAGTGCCTCCCAGTCAGTAGCTCCCAGCCAGTGCCTCCCAGCCAGTGCCTCCCAGCCAGTGCCTCCCAGTCAGTGCCTCCCAGCCAGTGCCTCCCAGTCAGTGCCTCCCAGCCAGTGCCTCCCAGTCAGTGCCTCCCAGTCAGTGCCTCCCAGCCAGTGCCTCCCAGCCAGTGCCTCCCAGCTAGTGCCTCCCAGCCAGTGCCTCCCAGCCAGTACCTCCCAGCCAGTGCCTCCCAGTCAGTGCCTCCCAGCCAGTGCCTCCCAGTCAGTGCCTCACAGCCAGTGCCTCCCAGTCAGTGCCTCCCAGCCAGTGCCTCCCAGTCAGTTCACGTTTCCTGCTCATTATTGTTATGCCGTCCAGACCTGGTTTAAGTGGGTCTGTTTTTGTCCACGATTTTATTCCTGTTCACTTGAAAGGATTTTTTGACATTTGTCTCTGATTCACTAGCAACTTTAATTTCGTTTATTCTTTTTTATCAGCTCCTTTGCCTGTTATCTGACAAGAACATATTGGTCAATAAGATGAGCCTCTCCTCTTTACACCGGTAAATTTCTCTCTTCTCTTTCAAGAGATGTTTTAATTTCCTATTCATTCATTTGGGATCGTTTTATGAGATTTAATTTCTTCCTAGAGGAATAAATATTCTTTGGGAACATATTGTACATTATTACCAAAAATACCAAATTTGCAATTCCCTTCGTTACTGTTAATACGATCTTCGTTAATGGAATCATTAGCCAAATAACTCCTGCTAATGTCAAACAAGTGTTTCCCAAGTCTATTATCTGCAGCCTGAAAATCTGGGAGTAATTAAATCTTAATGGGAATAAATTTGTGGTGGGCAGTACAAGGACCTCAATAACCTGTGGATATCAGTCCCTGACAAAACCAGGTTAAGCAGATTATTCCCTTCCTCTGAGTATGTTAGAGATTACTTCATGAAAGCCCGGCCTCAACTACTGCTTCCAACTTGTTCCACACTAAATTACCAAATGTAGAATTCCAGTCACTTTAGCAAAATGATAAATTAGACACATATGCAACACTTGGGTATCTGTATTGAGGAAACGTTTCGCCACACAGTGGCTTCATCAGTCCATACAAAGGAGAATGGTGAAGAACAGGAGGAGTTTGAGGTAATCAGTCCCTCGACCTTGATGGACTGACAACATCGACTCAAGGTTGAGAGACTGATTACCTCAAACTCCTCCTGTTCTTCACGATTTTTCTTTGTATGGACTGATGAGTGAGTTGTCTCTGAATTCATTAATTTTATCGCACTCCAGTACATAATGACGCAGGGTGTGACAATAATCCAACTGGCAAAGTTTACATTTTGTTTGGTCTACATCTGGTGGTGGTGATTTAACCTGCCAAAGATACTTGTAACCCAGTCGGAGGCGGGCGGTGGTGACATCCAAGAGTCTGCTTATTTTGTTGGATGCACCATAGACATGTGGCTCCTCCTGCATGATAGAATGATGATAGATGGACTGACTGGTGTCAATCTCCATGAGTCTTAAGTCAATAAAATTCAGTTGAAGTTCTTTTCGTATTATTGTTCTCAAACTGCTAACTGACAAGCCAAGATTGTAATCTACCCCCTCTTTGAAAGCATAAAACTTAGCCAATTTATCAGTTCTATCATGCATCTGAAGACCAATGTGAGATGGAATCCACAGCATGTGCACTCTGACTCTACTATCCACAATCCTACCATACCTGTGTCTGGCTTCTGACACAAGCATGCTACAAGTTATACTTGATGAGTTGAGAGCATTTATGGATGACAGAGAATCAGTTACAATTAGATAGTCAATCTTAGATACATGGACGCATTTGAGTGCAAGAAGTATGGCAAACAGTTCTGTCTGAAGGGTAGAGGCCCAGTTATTGATGCGTGCTTCAGTTTCTTTAAGAGAGTCATCACTCTGTATGACAACAGCAGCACTACCAGCTGCACCAGTGGATTGGTGAACAGAACCATCAACGTAAATAATTTGTGAGAGAGTGTGCTGTTTGGCTAAATTATCAATACAGTTTAAGGCATCATGTTTGGCTTCAAGGCGAAGCTTTGGTTGTGATTTAAGAAGTAGTTTGGGGAGAAATGGAGGGATGGTAGTTTGGAATGGGGTAATATTCCATGGAGCGGAGAAGTGCCGCTGTTGCCTTACTTGCCACAGATCATGTATCTGATTCATGCGGAGGTCGGTTCCAGTTTTTTCGCTCCATCTGGAGGGATGTTCACCAGTGCTGAGGAAAGTTTGGAGGGCTTCTGTGCAGGGGTTTGAATGGGCTTGTCTGAGCATATTAACCCCAATTAGGATATTTCTTTCAGTAACACGATCTCTGATGCAACTCATATCGTTGGATCGCAGCTGCATTGTTGCTGGAACTCTTATGTGTGAGCTGTGACTAGTGATCTACCTAGTTAAACGAAAAGTGTTGGTTTGAAGTTATACAAGGCCTATCTTCACTACCCCTCGCCTGCCTCCTCCCCTCCTTCCTCTATTTAGAACTCAGCCATTCGCCTCTATTTACCTATGGTCTAGAGGCGGACCTTGCCTGCCCACATACTTGCCTGAGTGCCCCTGTAAGTTCTGCTGCCAGCACTCCATGATTTCTCACCCACCATTCTTAAGAATGTGTCTTCTGTGTGCATACGTGCCTGCACAAGTGTGCTAGAAGTTCTGCAAGTTTGGAGTGAGTAACTATTTTTACAAGTATTGCAGTGGTTGGTAACTCTTGAGAAGTCTGGCTCAGTCAGTGACCTTGAGAGGCACTGCATCACCTGCTTGAGACTTTCACCCATATTGACTGTGAAGAGAGGTGAATGTGCGTGCTCCGTTACCCCTGCTATTCTCCTGTATATTCTGCCCACCGCCTTTAAAACAGCATCCAGTAAAGGCGGATTTCGCTGAACCAGGAGTGTGTGACCAGTACCAACGTAAGCCTAATGTGGCTGGCTGAGGAAGGTGGGTAGCCAGAAGACACCAGTGGGCTGGTAGTGGTTATTATATTACCATGGAATGAGTGTTCCTGCCTTCACAGCTAAATTCTCCCTAATTACTCTTCGAACCGTTGAGGTGGAGTAAAGGGGTTAAGACCCGAGGCTAGCTCATTCTACATCCAACACCTAGCAACGCACCCACTGCTACCCACCCCCGAGTGCCACCCACAGCGACAATCCCCCTCCCGCCCTTTCCTCAGCAAATCAATTGCAGTGTTCTGCTTTCTCTCACCGCCTCCCTGCTACAATTTAATACATCTATAAATTGTGTGTAAAGCCGGTTGATGCCTCCTGGGGAGCTACAGAACTGAAGACAAGCTTAACACCCTTGCCGCCCAGCTTTAAAAGTCCTAGTTGTAGTGGCGGCGACAGGTGGCGCTGCCATGGGCCACCTGGCTGGTGTAAACAACATCAGCTGACTCTCTACTCATAAGCATCATGGACAAGAATGCTACTCATCTCGTCGGTGTTTCTCAGATATAGAAGAGACCTAAGGATGCTATCATGTGGTACCAGTTCATCTAAGTACAATTGAACAAACATCCACACTTACATACATGTATGCATACATAGTAACGTGTGAGTTACCTAGGATGACCCAAAGAAGTCGAACAGTGATTTATCTCATTCTCATTGCAACATAGTTTAGTTTTGTGTGTGTATGTATATGTGTATGTGTGTGTGTATGTGTATATATATATATATATATATATATATGTATGTATATGTCCGTGTATGTGTATATGTATATATGTAATTTGTGGTTGGGTGTGGGAGGTTGTCTTCACCATCATTGTGCAATGTTATCATTTCAAGATTAAATTATCATTGAATTACATTTTGTGATCAATATTACCTATCGTTCTACCTCCACCTCCCTGTATTCTCATCTCTGTAATTTGTGATTAGGTGTACTCACCTAATTGTGGTTGCAGGGGTCGAGACTCAGCTCCTGGCTTGTTTGTGCAATCCATTATTTTACCATATTATTAACATTCATACAAGAAGTCTGAATGCTTATGTTAGACCTTATGTTAGACTTCTAACTATATTAAATATGAGTAGTAACCTGAGTTAAATAAGTGCATGCACATTACTGGAAGTGTTCATTGAACTGGAACCCTGTCTTACACCAGATACCTGTAAGTGAACCCTGGTCTTACACCAGATACCTGTAAGTGAACCCTGGTCTTACACCAGATACCTGTAAGTGAACCCTGGTCTTACACCAGATACCTGTAAGTGAACCCTGGTCTTACACCAGATACCTGTAAGTGAACCCTGGTCTTACACCAGATACCTGTTAGTGAACCCTGGTCTTACACCAGATACCTGTAAGTGATCCCTTGATTTCTGTGTTCAACAGCCAGTAATTGTTCACTTCTTTGTTGTATGCATTGTACTTTTTTTTTTTTTTCCTCCCCATTTGCTCAAAAGTTAAGTATATCACTTGTTACTTAATTTACAATAAAAATTGATTAAAGTGTTCAATCTACATATTCCCAGTGCACAATTAACTTTTATTGCCGCATTAGTCACTTCTGCAACTTACTTTATTGTTCACCAGTGACTGATTTCTGCAATTATTCTACATAGTATATTTGTGATCAATATTCCCTATCGTTCTACCTCCCTTTATTCTCATCTTTGTAATTTGTGATTAGGTGTAAGACCTTGTCTGTGCAATCCATTATTTTACCATATTCTTAACACCCATACAAGAAGTCTGAATGCTTATGATAGACCTTATGTTACACTTCTAACTATATTAAATATGAGTAGTAACCTGAGTTAATTAAGTACATGTACATAACCGGAAGTGTTCATTAAACTGGAACCCTGTCTTACACCAGATACCTGTAAGTGAACCCTGGTCTTACACAAGATACCTGTAAGTGATCCCTTGAGTGATCCCTTGATTTCTGTGTTCAACAGCCATTAAGTGTTCACTTCGTTATATACATTGTACTTTTTTTTTTTTTTTTTTTTTTTTTTTTCATCTTCTCAAAAGTCAAGTTTATCACTATTTACTTAATTTACACTAAAAAATTAATTAAAGTGTTCAGTCTACATATTCCCAGTGCACAATTAACTTTTATTGCCACATTAGTCACTTCTGCAACTTACTTTATTGTTCTCCAATGACTGATTTCTGCAATTATTCTACATAGTATTTTGTGCTCTTTTTTAATTTACTTATTGTCTATTTCTGACAGGTGCTAAAATTAAAAACTGAGTGCAATCTTTTCAGTAATACACTTCCTTTAATTGTGTCAGTATTGCATATTAGTTCTTAGTGTCATTTCTTTTAGGAAATTTGTTTTCCAGTATTTTTTCAAATTGCATAAAATTACTGTTTGTATTTCTACTTTGCATTGTTTTACATTTTTACTAGTATATTTCTTGATTGAATTAAGAGTGAAGACAGCTCACTTTTACAATAAATTCACATTGCAGTAATACTTCCCATGTCATTGCATTTTCAATGTATTTCCTTATTTTATACAGTGTAATTCAGTGAGTTGTCAATTCTCATGCAGTGTACCTTAAACATTTTTAATTACTTGTAATGTCTGCAATATTTTTTTAATTTAACGAGGTATCATATTAGGGGGCAGTAGCCTGTATTGTGTAATATTTTTGTAATCAATATTACCCACCGTACTACCTCTCTTTATTCTCATCTTGTGATTTGTGATTAGGCATAAGACCTTGTCTGTACAATCCATTATTGTACCATATTATTAATACTGTGAGTCTTACATGAGCTATCATCACCGACAAACATGGCAACTGTCACAGACGAATATATTTCTGCAGGTGATGACAATGATGATAGATTCCAGATCTTTATAAGTAAACAAAGAAGGAAAAGTGAGAAAGGGCTAGAGCGCCGACGTAGTCAGGCTCACTTGACTCGTAGGCAATGTGAACCTAGACGTCCATGGTGCAAAAAGCCTTTCTTCTAAGGAAGACTGTGTTAAGCTGAACTTCCCTGACAACACCCTGCTGCAGGATAGGTGTGCATGGCTAATGGCAGCAGTAAAAGCACATCCGAAGGCGAGAATCCACTTTGGAAAAAACTCACACAACTTTGTGCTTGTGGAACAGAACAAAGAACTGATCAGTGATCTACTTAACACAACCTATGGGGATATTAAGCTGCTTCGCCCTCCATCAGACACGTATCACTTTAAAAAAGGGGTCACTATCATAATATTTGGATACCCTCTCGACATGGACCCATCCCATTTGACTCTAAGCGAGCATATCATCAAGCCCAAGAGACTTAAAGGAAAATCCCAAATTATTGCCAGTTGGGTTGGCCCTGTGCCCCTCCCCCGAAATATCTGGGTGCCTGGCCTACGTTTCCTACCCATCGACGTGTACCTACCCCCTCAACGTAGGTGTTACAAATGCCAACACTATGGCCATGTGGCAGTAGCCTGTGGAATACTACATTCTTGGTGTGGTAAGTGTGCTGGGAAACATTCCACTAAAGAATGCACAGTAGGCTTTGACAGCCAAAAGTATAAGTGCATTAACTGTAAAGAAGAAGGGGTTACAGTCTCCCATAAGGACTGCAGTCGGAACCCAAACAACCTTCGACATAAAAATGACAACAGTCCTTTAATGCCATTTGAGGACGAGGCCATCCAGTCTACCACAACCAGATCTGAGAATGAACCTCTGCAAAGTGTGGACGAGTCCAACCTCCCAGCAAATGATTCTGGTGATACCAGAGTGCCATCACACACACCAAGTGTGGAGGAGCTAGCCAACCCTGCTAGCACATATGGAACTACTGATAGTTTACCACCCATACCTATGCATCCACTTGAATTTTGGGATAAGCATGTCACTCCTCCCAATACACACATCTCCAACAGTCAGACGGACGCTACACATTTAACCCCCCTGGAAGCTGGAGATGAGTCAGATGCACAGGACCCACCCGCAATGAATGATGAGGTAGTCATGTCACAGGCACCAACAAAGAGCACTGATTTACCCAAAGTACATGTTAAGGTTATAGGTGTTACAGAAAGAACTGAGTCAGGTGAGCCCTCCTCTGGAGAGGCATTTGATTCGCCTAACCTTCCTCAAATTATAACAAACTTGCAGGAAAAAATTGAGCATCTTGAACAGATGCTGACAAGTTTAATAAATATATGTAGTCAAGATGATGCTCCTGAGTGTGTTGATGATGTTAAAAGTGCATCAACAATCTCGGTTCAATTTCAAGCTATTTGTGAGAAAGAAGCCAATGACTCTTGGCTTCAAAAGTTGCCTTGGAACTTGGTGCCAATTTGCCGGAAAATGCTTAGAAATAAAGGTTCTGAAGATAAGCAAGTACAAACTATGCTATTTGCTCTTAAGTGTCTGCACACTGTAGGCAAAGCATAATACATGTAGTCTTACCATCTTATGAACAAGAAATTGTAATAACTCACTACAATGGATAGATTACAAATTTTTTCATGGAACATTGCTTCTATTAGGAAGCGGTTGCCTGACTTACATCATATTAGTGCAACCAAGAATATTGATGTCATCTGTTTGCAGGAATGTAGACTGAAAGTAGGAGTACCTCCACCAAAGTTGTCTGGATATGCAGCTTATAACTTAAGGTCAACCAACAGTTGTGTGATGTATGTCAGAAGGAACTTGCCACATTCACTCCTTACCCTGCAGAGTCGAGTAAACATGCAGTATCATGGTGTCAGAGTATACGCAGGCGACTTTTCCATAAACATTTTTAATCTTTATGCCCCAGCAAACCAGCTTCGACCTGATGCTTTACCAGATCGCATCAATAGTGAACCTACCCTCATACTTGGAGATTTTAATGCCAGACATAAGAATATTGGTGGGTCTATAACAAACACCAATGGAACTAAACTAGTCAAATTTCTAAATGAGCATGATAATGTTCGTATTGTAGGCACAATTGAGCCCACTCACATATATGGAGGCATACTAGATCTGTGCCTTGGATTTAATACATCATATACGATGCATGACTCTGTTATAGTTGATGATCTTCTATCTGATCACTTCCCAAGACTCACAACTGTCAATCTTGATCATATCTCAAACAACCAAGGAGTTAAATACAGAAGGAGGAAACTTATTCTCAACCCAGAACACAGAGAAAACTTTATTAACCACATGGACCAATGGTATAAAGATTATGAGCCCACTGGCACACAAAAATTCAATGATGATCTAGTTACAGCTATTGAGACTGTACTCACAGATCAAGTGGGCAGGAAAAGACAACATAAACCTTCCACTAGAAATGACAATAAAAACCAATGTAAATATTATAATGACCCACAGCTACGCAATCTAACACATGCAGCTAGGAGGATTGGTAAAGCATACCGTGAGTGTAGAACCCCAGACCTTCTCAGAACATTCCAAGCTGCACTAACAAATGCAAGAAATAGAAAGCAAGAACTTAGGCAACAGGAATGGGAACAATTCGTTAATGGATTAAATAGGTCTACCCCTTTAAGTCTGGCATGGAAAGGTATAAATAAAATAACCAGGAAAAAGACTGGCAATGTTGCTCATCCCTTTCTGACTGGTCCAAAATCTCCAGGCATGAAAACCTGCCATCTCATATTAGAGAAAACTTAGAGAGTGCTTCTGAAGAAATGTTGGAACTGATTAATTTTATGAGCCAAAATATTGATGAGAGTGATTGCCTCTTCACAGAGTATGAATTAGATAACGCATTAACTAAAGGTCGATCAACTGCTCCTGGAGAGGATGGTATAACCTATGATATTCTCAGAACTTTAAGGCACGTGCCTAATAATCCTTTGTTGGCACTGTATAATACCAGTTACATTGAGGGAGTTCTTCCTACTTCCTGGACCAATAGTCTCATTGTGCCTATCCCTAAGCCCCAACAGCCTGATACATTTAGACCGATCTCCTTAACTAGCTGTCTTTGTAAAATTTTTGAAAGAATGATACTTAACAGACTGTACTATAGAATCAGACACCAACTCTCCCCCTCCCTCTATGGCTTCATGAAAGGTAAGAGTGTGCAGAATTGTATCTCCACCTTTCTCACCTCACACACCTCTACTAGTTTTACCACATTTCTTGATCTAAAATCTGCATTTGATATCGCGAACAGAACTGTTATACTACATGAACTAGCCAAAATGAATATTGGTGGTAGCCTACTCTGCTGGATAATAGGATACCTGTCAAACAGAGTATCCTCTGTCCTCTACCAAGGCTTTAGAAGCGAGTCTAAAGAAATGTCCCTAGGTACACCGCAGGGAGGAGTTCTGAGTCCCATGCTATTTAATATTCTGATTAATGCCCTCCTAAATGCTCTACCTGCCTCACCTAAACATATAGCTATAAGCTATGCTGATGACATCATGATCCATACAACAGGGCATAAAAAGATGAGTTCCATTCTTAATGAAGTTCAAGCAATTTGTAATCGACTAGGCCTCATAATATCTTCCTCTAAAACAAAGATATTAACAAGCAAACGACATCCCCCACCCATCTATTTGCAGGGTGAAAACATTAGCTACGTTAAAACTTACAGATATCTTGGTGTAGATGTACCCTTTACCAAATCTACTATACCACAACTAAATAAAAAATGCAGAGATAGACTAAATGCTCTTAAAGCTGTTGCTGGCTACAACCCCAACTATGGTGCTAATGTGAGAATTGCGAGAATGATGTACATAGCCTATATTAGGTCCTTAATTGATTATGCTGCTCCCATGTTGATATTAGCTCGAGAAAGTTCTCTCCGACCCTTGGAGTTAATGCAAAATGAAGCTCTCAGAATTATTCTTGGCTGTCCCAAATCTACAAAGGTTCTTAATATGAGGAAGGAGCTTGGTATTACTAGTATCAGTGATAGGATTGTTGAGATTAACACTGTACTTGGTATTAGAATGTTAAGAAATGAACCAGACACTGTCACAATGAATCTTACTAAATGTCTAGAAGTAAATACTCACAGATCTAAATGGATTGTGAAAACATGCAATTACATTAAGTTTTACAACCTGCATGAATTGTATCACTGTAGGCAACAAGAGCATTTCACCCCTCCATGGAAGATGTGTTCATTTAATATCACATACCTGCAAGTCCCTCCCAAGAAGCTCATTGCTAGTAATCCCTTCCTTAAATCACTTGTTAAAGCAACTGCTCAAGAGGAAATTTCTCGCCTAGCTGGTAGTAATAAGTTATCTCAAGTTATATACACTGATGGATCTAAACAGGAGTCTTCTGGCAGGGCTGCATCTGCTCTGGTTGCCACCTCCTAGTTAAGAACAATAATAATTTTTTGAACTAGGCATAAGAATTAACAACTGGGCGTCTACACTACAAACTGAATTGTTTGCAATCCTTATGGCACTAAAGCTAACTTATGACACTGAGCTTGACTCTATCATCATTACTGATTCTATGTCATCATTGAAGGCTCTTGACTCATATAATGACTCTAACAGCATGCTCATTGGAGAAGCCAGGTATAGATACTCAAAAATCCGGGACAAAGGAATTAAAGTACATTTGCTATGGATTCCGTCACACATTGGATTACTCCTTCATGATAAAGTTGATATGTTAGCCAAGAAGAGCACCCATAAGGAGAATGTAGAATATAACTTTGGTATATCTGTGTCTAGCATTAGGAATAATATTAGGAGAGAAATAAATAATGAAAATGATAGCTATAGGAATGCAGTTAGAAGCCTGAGTAGATCTATAACCCACTATGATAACATGAATGTAGATAAGTATGTTTATGGAGCAACTTGCAATGTGAACAGACTGACTGATGTTGTAGTGGCCAGGCTTCGGCTTGGCTACAAGTACTTCTGGCAGTTTGGGAGATACACAGATGATGATCAAACTAAATGCAAATTATGTGATCAGGCATATGGTCACTGTCTTGAACACTATGTGCTAAATTGTCCACTTATTGAGGAATATAGAGATAGACAGTATAATAACCTATGTGACATGTCAAGATATCTTATTAGTGAAGGTAGGATACCACTTATTCTAAGCAAATTTCCTAAATTTGCTTGTAACAGATAAGTGAACTGTAGATATAAATCCAAATTAATTTCCATGAACATGCCTATCTGTGCTCATGATAATGCGAGCACAGATGGGCATGTTTGTGGAGCAACTTGCAATGTGAACAGACTGACTGATGTTGTAGTGGCCAGGCTTAGGCTTGGCTACAGGTACTTCTGACAGTTTGGGAGACACAGATGATGATCAAACTAAATGCAAATTATGTGATCAGACATATGGTCACTGTCTTGAACACTATGTGCTTAATTGTGCACTTATTGAGGAATATAGAGATAGACAATATAATAACCTATGTGACATGTCAAGATATCTTATTCATGAAATAAGATACCTGCTTGTAATAGATAATTGAAATGTAGATATAAACCCAAATGTACAATTGTTAACCCTTTGGGGCCTAGTGCCTAGGCCTTTTGTGTATCCATATGCTCTTGCGCTACCGTCCACAGGATGGATATGGGGTGCACAATAAACTAGCCACTTCGGTGGCAAAATCTAAATCTGATGCTAGGAATATCGAGTTCTTTCTGCATATTTAAAATTTTGGCAGTACGAGGGCATCCTAAAATGATCCTCATTGCTTCGTTCTGCAGTTTTTCCAGCCCTCCAAGCTTCCAGTCAGACACAAGAGCAAGTAGTGGCGCAACATAATCAACCAATGATCTAATATAAGCAAGATACATCATTTTCACAATTTTAACATTGACGACAAAGTCTCGTTACAACAGGTCTAAGTGGTGGGACCTCAAAGCCTAGATACCTGTATCTGTTTACATATTCTAGAAGAGACCCATCATGCAACTGGATCTGGCGAACTGTCTCTCTCTGTCGAGGAGGACGCCTATTGAGTATCTTTGTTTTATCAGTAGAGATTATCAACCCCAGGTCCTGACACGAGGCTAGTACATGGTTAAGGATGTTTTGGGTGTTGGAGAATCCGGTGGTGTGAATCATTATATCATCAGCGAAACTAATCATAAAATGATGGGGCTGGCTAGGCATAGCATTAACCCTTTACCGGGCATTAATTAGAATATTGAATAGAATAATGAATAGAGTGGGACTGAGCACACCTCCCTGTGGGGTTCCTAATTTAAAGTCTTTATTTATACTTCTATGCCCCTGGAACAACACAGAAGACTTTCTGTTGGACAGGTAGCCTTTAATCCAGCGGAGAAGCCATCCTCCAACATCCATTCTGACAAGTTCACTAATGATTACATGTCGGTTGGCAACATCAAAAGCAGATTTAAGGTCAAGGAAGGTAGTGTATGAGCTGTCAGTGTGCAGAGTGAGAAAGGTGGCTATGCAATGGTGCACACTCCTTCCATGCATGAAACCATGCAACCGGGGGGACAAAAAATGTTTGATTCTGTACATGAGACGATTAAGAATCATCCTCTCAAATGTTTTACATAAGCAGCTAGTAAGAGATATTGGGCGAAATGAATTTTGTTGATTGGGCTTAGGAATGGGAATAATGAGGCTGTTGGTCCAAGATTTAGGGAGCTCCCCAGTTACATAGTTCAAGTTGTATAATTCGAGTAAAGGATTGCCTGGTACTCGACACAGCAATCTTAGTATATTGTAGGTAATACCATCCTCACCAGGCGACGTGGAGTTGCCCTTAGTTAGTGCTGCATCAAGTTCAAAGTTAGTGAAAGGAATGTTACAGTCATCTTCCTTGCTGAGCATAAAACAAACAAGTCTCTCCCTAGCATCATATTTGTCATTTAATTTCGCCTGTGTGGTACTGGGAAGATTTTCATAGCTTGATTTAACAGCCCAAGCACTGACTAGCTCATTCGCCCTATGTAAGGGATGAGGGTGCGCTATCTGACCAGTTCTGTTACCCTTAATTCTATTTATGCCCCTCCATGCTCGGCTAAGTGGGGTGTGAGCATTGAGACCATTGACAAATTTTTCCCAGTCAGTTTGCCGCAGCTCTGTCATACACTCTTTGGCAGCAGCAAGGGCAGTTTGAAAGAGCCTCAGCATTCCAGGGGTACGATGTTTTCTATAGGCTAGGCGTAGTCTGCGAGCAGTACATTTCAATGTTCGAAGTTTAAGATCATTGTAATAAGTATGGTTATTATAGGAGGTATGATTGTTATGGAAGTTCGGATATGGCGATTGACAGAAGAAAACAAGAGGATTCGAAGTAATCCTCCTATTGTGAGTCCTTAGGTCAGGAGGGGAACCTGGACAGTGGCCACGGTGCTCCGTGGCCTGGTGGCTAAAGCTCTTGCTTCACACGGTGAGTGTGGGTTTAATTCCCAGAGCGGGTAGAACCACTGGGAGTCTTTCTTTACACCGGTTGTCTCTGTTCACCCATCAGTAAAATGGGTACCTGCGAGTTAGTCGACTGGTGTGGGTCGCATCCTGGGACAAAACTGACCAAATTTGCCTAAAATGCGGGAAGAACTATATGCAGGAAGCCATAAATGAAATCGAAAGAAACCCAACGTATTTCTTTTCTTACGCCAAATCATGACCTTCCTCAAATTATAACAAACTTGCAGGAAAAAGTTGAGCATCTTGAACAGATGCTGACAAGTTTAATAAATATATGTAGTCAAGATGATGCTCCTGAGTGCGTTGATGATGTCAAAAGTGCATCAACAATCTCGGTTCAATTTCAAGACATTTGTAAGAAAGAAGCCAATGACTCTTGGCTTCAAAAGTTGCCTTGGAACTTGCTGCCAATTTGCCGGAAAATGCTTAGAAATAAAGGTTCTGAAGATAAGCATGTACAAACTATGCTATTTGCTCTTAAGTGTCTGCACACTGTAGGCAAAGCATAATAGTCTTACCATCTTATGAACAAGAGATTGTAATAACTCACTACAATGGATAGATTACAATTTTTCATGGAACATTGCTTCTATTAGGAAGCGGTTGCCTGACTTACATCATATTAGTGCAACCAAGAATATTGATGTCATCTGTTTGTAGGAATGTAGACTGAAAGAAGGAGTACCTCCACCAAAGCTGTCTGGATATGCAGCTTATAACTTAAGGTCAACCAACTGTTGTGTGATGTATGTCAGAAAGAACTTGCCACATTAACTCCTTACCCTGCAGAGTCGAGTAAACATGCAGTATCATGGTGTCAGAGTATACGCAGGCGATTTTTCCATAAACATTTTTAAGCTTTATGCCCCGGCAAACCAGCTTCGACCTGATGCTTTACCAGATCACATCATTAGTGAACCTACCCTCATACTTGGAGAGTTTAATGCCAGACATAAGAATATTGGTGGGTCTGTAACAAACACCAATGGAACTAAACTAGTGAAATTTCTAAATGAGCATGATAATGTTCGTATTGTAGGCACTACTGAGCCCACTCACATATATGGAGGCATACTAGATCTGTCCCTTGGATTTAATACATCATATACGATGCATGACTCTGTCATAGTTGATGATCTTCTATCTGATCACTTCCCAAGACTCACAACTGTCAATCTTGATCATATCTCCAGCAACCAAGGAGCTAAATACATAAGGAGGAAACTTATTCTCAACCCAGAACACAGAGAAAACTTTATTAACCACTTGGATCAATGGTATAAAGATTATGAGCCCACTGGCACACAAAAATTCAATGATGATCTAGTTACCACTATTGAGACTGTACTCACAGATCAAGTGGGCAGGAAAAGACAACATAAACCTTCCACTAGAAATGACAATAAAAACCAATGTAAATATTATAATGACCCACAGCTACGCAATCTAACACATGCAGCTAGGAGGATTGGTAAAGCATACCGTGAGTGTAGAACCCCAGACCTTCTCAGAACATTCCAAGCTGCACTAACAAATGCAAGAAATAGAAAGCAAGAACTTAGGCAACAGGAATGGGAACAATTCGTTAGTGGATTAAATAGGTCTACCCCTTTAAGTCTGACATGGAAAGGTATAAATAAAAAAACCAGGAAAAAGACTGGCAATGTTGCTCATCCCTTTCCACTTGAAAAAGCAAATGACCTCATAAACGACTGGTCCAAAATCTCCAGGCATGAAAACCTGCCATCTCATATTAGAGAAAACTTAGAGAGTGCTTCTGAAGAAATGTTGGAACTGATTAATTTTATGAGCCAAAATATTGATGAGAGTGATTGCCTCTTCACAGAGTATGAATTAGATAACGCATTAACTAAAGGTCGATCAACTGCTCCTGGAGATGATGGTATAACCTATAAAATTCTCAGAACTTTAAGGCACGTGCCTAATAATCCTTTGTTGGCACTGTATAATACCAGTTACATTGAGGAGTTCTTCCTACTTCCTGGACCAATAGTCTCATTGTGCCTATCCCTAAAGCCCCAACAGCCTGATACATTTAGACCGATCTCCTTAACTAGCTGTCTTTGTAAAATTTTGAAAGAATGATACTTAACAGACTGTACTATAGAATCAGACACCAACTCTCCCCTTCCTCTATGGGTTCATGAAAGGTAAGAGTGTGCAGAATTGTATCTCCACCTTTCTCACCTCACACACCTCTACTAGTTTTACCACATTTCTTGATCTAAAATCTGCATTTGATATCGCGAACAGAACTGTTATACTACATGAACTAGCCAAAATGAATATTGGTGGTAGCCTACTCTGCTGGATAATAGGATACCTGTCAAACAGAGTATCCTTGTCCTCTACCAAGGCTTTAGAAGCGAGTCTAAAGAAATGTCCCTAGGTACACCGCAGGGAGGAGTTCTAGTCCCATGCTATTTAATATTCTGATTAATGCCTCCTAAATGCTCTACCTGCCTCACCTAAACATATAGCTATAAGCTATGCTGATGACATCATGATCCAT